>CM047880.1:8658665-8879997 GCA_026212405.1 Petrea volubilis
ATGTTAAAATTGTGAAGTAAATAATTAATTCTAGTAAATGTATAGTTTCTAAAATAATTTTTACTATTAATTTCGAAATTAGGGAGGAAAGGAAACTTAAATTTCATGATATAGAAACAATTGTACCAATAAGAAAATTAAAACCGACAGTTTAGGTTTGTGGGTAGTTTTGGAAAAAATTGAGGAGAAATTCGCAGGTTTTAATTTCACTAAGAACAAGTCACATTTTTAATCAATGCATGTAATGCAATGCACATTTGTTCAAAATAAAAGGATTTACTCATAAAATAGTAAAATATTTCATAATTCCAAATTTAAAGTAATGCAGTTTACCAGGCCGTCACATCCTCGCCTCCTTAGAAAATTTCGTCCTCGAAGTTGTGTTTTACGTCTAATTGAACAACTGCGGATATTTTTCTTGCATCTCCTCTAGCTGTTCCCATGTACTTTCTTCTATCCCATGGTGCTTCCATAGAACGCCTATTAACGGAATCGTCTTGTTTCTTAACGTGTGCTCTTGGAAGTCTAAGATCTTGATTGGTTCTTCAATATAAGTTAGGTCTTTGTCAATCTCGAGGGCTTCATAGTGCACGACGTGGGAGGGATCAGGTTGATAGTTCTTAAGCATTGAGACATGAAATACATCATGTACTCCTGCAAGAGCTGGAGGTAAAGCTAATTTGTACGGAACTTTCCCCACTCTCGCCAGTATTTCAAAAGGTCCAACATAATGGGGGCTTAGTTTTCCTTTTCGTCCGAACCTTACTAAGCCCTTCCTTGGTGATACCTTTAAGAATACAAAGTCATCTTCCTCGAATTTTAGGTCTTTTCTTCTTTTGTCGGCATAACTCTTCTGACGACTCTGTGCGGTTTCCATTTGTTTCTTAATCACCTCAATAACCTCAGTCGTCTCGTGAATTAGTTCTAGGCCTAAAAGTTTACTTTCACCTACTTCGCTCCAGCAAACAGGGGATCTGCACTTACGTCCATAAAGAGCTTCAAACGGAGCCATTCCTATTGTGGCTTGATAACTATTATTATAAGCGAATTCTGCAAGAGCTAGGTGTCGATCCCAACTTCCACCAAAATCTAAGGTACAAGCCCTAAGCATATCTTCTAGAATTTGGATAACTCTTTCTGTCTATCCGTCGGTTTGTGGGTGAAATGCCGTACTGAAGTTTAACTTAGTATCCAGAGCCTTTTGTAACCCTTGCCAAAACTTAGAAAGAGACCGACGGTCTCGATTAGATACTATACTTATTGGGATGCCATGTAATCTGATAATCTCCATCTTATAGATCTCCTCTATTTTGTCCAATGAGCAGGTCTTCGAAAATGCAATAAAATGGGCACTTTTTGTGAGTCTATCTACTACTACCCATACTGCATTATGTCCCTTTTGTGTTCGCGGTAGTCCCATAACAAAATCCATTGTAATGTGCTCCCATTTCCATTCAGGAATCGGTAATAGCTATAGTAACCCAAACAGCTTTTGATGACTCGCTTTAACTTTTTGACAAGTTAAACATTTGGATACGAATTCAGCTATTTGCTGCTTCATTTTGGGCCACCAATATTGCCGTTTAACATCCTGATACATCTTGTTCGTCCCTGGATGAATTGTGTACTTCGTATTGTGACTCTCTTCCAATATTTCCCTTTTTAACTGCTCGTTATCTGGAACACATATTCGGTTTCGGAGTCTTACAATTCCATCATCTGGCAATATAAACTCCTTTTCTTCTCCACAGTTAATCCTATTCTTGATTTGTTGGAGTTCCTCATCTTTTTCCTGAGCTTCTTTGATCCTTTGGATTTTGACGGGTTGTGCCTGCAAGTGTGAACACAAAATTCCAAATTTTCTTTCCTTAGGTTTCCAACTCGAGATGTCTTCTAGCATTTTCCATTCTTGAGTCATCATACAAGCAAGATTGGCTTCTCTGCTTAGCGCATCAGCTACAATATTCGCTTTTCCCGGATGGTATTGAATGTCACAATTAAAGTCGGCTAACATTTCTAACCATCTGCGTTGTCTCATATTCAACTCCTTTTGAGAGAATAGGTACTTGAGGCTCTTGTGGTCGGTGAATATTTCAAATGAGGTTCCATAAAGATAGTGTCTCCACTTTTTGAGAGCAAAGACAATGGTTGCCAATTCTAAATCATGAGTTGGATAATTCTCTTCATACGGTTTCAACTTCCACGAGGCGTATGCCACCACTTTCTTGTTCTGCATGAGTACACCTCCTAAACCTTCCTTGGATGCATCCGTATAAACGAGGAATCCTTCATTTCCTTGTGGTAAGGTTAATACAGGGGCGGTGACCAATCGATTCTTTAACTCTTGAAAGCTATTTTCACAATGCTCATCCTACATAAATCGCACCTTAGATTGGGTTAGTCTAGTTAAGGGGCGGGCGATTTTTGAAATATCCTTAATAAATCGTCGATAATATCCCGCTAATCCCAAGAAGCTTCATACCTCCGTGACCGTCGTGGGTGGTTTCCACTCTACCACTGCCTTAACTTTTCCTGGATCAACTGCAAGTCCGTCCTTCGATACTATATGTCCAAGAAATGCTACATGTGTAAGCCAAAATTCACATTTGCTAAATTTGGCATACAACTTTTCTTCCCTCAACGTCTGGAGTACTATTCTTAAATGTTCCTTATGTCCTTCTTCCGACTTTGAATACACTAATATATCATCTATAAATATGACTACAAGTTGGTCCAAGTAGGGTCGGAATACTAGGTTCATCAAGTCCATGAATGTTGCAGGGGCATTTGTTACTCCAAAAGGCATTACCACGAATTCATAGTGACCATATCTAGTGTTAAAAGAAGTTTTAGGGATATCTTCCTCTTGGATTCTTACTTGATGATACCCAGATTTTAGGTCTAATTTTGAATAGACAACAACTCCTTGTAGTTGGTCAAATAATTCATCGATGTTCGGGAGCGGGTATTTATTTTTGACGGTAACTTGGTTAAGAGAGCGATAATCGATACATAATCTCCACGTCCCATCTTTCTTTTTGACGAACAGTATAGGAGCTCCCCAGGGTGATGAACTCGGCCGAATAAATCCTTTGTTTAATAAATCTTGAAGCTGCATCTTAAGTTCTTTCAATTCTGTAGGGGCCATTCGGTAAAGGGTTTTGGAAATCGGGGCAGTTCCGGGTATTAATTCGATCACAAAGTCGATTTCCCAATGTGGGGGTAAACCTTTTAAATCATCGGGAAATATGTCGGGGTATTCGTTAACCACTGGTACCTTTTCCAGCTTCTTTTGATCTTCAGGTTTATTGATGATGTAGGCTAGAAATGCGTAATTGCCCTTTCGCAATAATTTTTGGGCTTGTAGGAAGGAGATAATGGGAATTATTTGTATGGGTTTATTCCCTACTATTTCAATAATATGTTGGTTTGGAAAACATAGTCTGACTGTCTTATGATGACAATCCACTTGGGCATAGTGCGAAGCTAACCAATCCATGCCTAAAATAATATCAAATTCGTGGATAGGTAATAATACTAAGTCAGTTGTCATTTTCCGACCACCTATCTCTATTTCACAATTCTGATGAACTAAATCCATCTTCCAAGTGGTTCCAAGGCGCGTAGTGACTTCTAGTTCGTAGGGTAAAGTCTTAAGCGGTACTTGCAAACTAGTGAAGAAACTAGCAGATATATACGAATGCGTAGAACCAGGATCAACTAATACTTTAGCAAAATATCGGTCCACGAGAACTCTGTACCTTCTACGACCAATGGCGATTCAATCTTGGCCTGGTTCATAGCAAACACTTTTCCTTAGACTCGTGGTTTTCCCCTTTGATTCCCGTCGCCTTTTCTGTTCCTCCTGGGATTTGTAGTTTGCGCTAGTCTAGATTATGGGCAATTTACTATAAAATGTCCACTGCTCCCACATCTTGGGCACTTCCTAGCTTTATTCCAACAATGATCCTCTGTGTGGTTTGGCTTCCCACAATAAGTACAGCTCATAGGCTTCTGAAACGAGGGACTGGCAAACTTTCCTTGGTTTCCTTGTATCTTTCCTTTATTCATCCTATTAAATCCTCCCGGTCCCTTTCTATTTTGTCCTCCTATGCTTTGGAGTTGTCCAAACTGTCCTCGCTTAACTTTGAGTTGCTCCAGTGTGCTTTCCACTTTAAGTGCAGTTTCGACTGCGATAGTGTAGGTCGGTAGTTGAACTGCCGCGAACTGATCTTGGATTTCTAGTTGGAGTCCACTAACAAATTTCCATATTTTCCTCTCCTCGTTCTCGATAAAGTACGTAGCAAATCGAGATAGTTTGGTGAATAGGGCCTCGTATTTTGCCACACTTAGGTCCAGTTGTGCTAAGTTCAAGAACTCCCTTTCTCGTTTTTCTTGAACAATGCGGGGAATGTACTGCAAATTAAAGTCCCTGACAAAGTTGTCCCAAGTAGGAGGGGTATGAACGACTTCCCATTTACTGCTTATACTCTTCCACCAATGTCTAGCATTGTCTTCTAAGCGAAAGGTGGCTAAAGTAGCTTTTCGTCGGGAGTTGCAGTTGAGTACCTCAAAAATCTTTTCCATCGCTTCCAACCAATTTGTTGCCTTAACATCATCCGGCTCGACTCAAAAATATGGTGGTCCTAATCGTAGAAAATTAGTGAGGGCATCGGTGGGGTTTTCTTCGAAGTTGTGATGATTGTTGTTGTTATTATTATTCGTCTGATTCTCGAGCATAGTCGCTATCCTTTCAAACATGACAGAAAAACGATCATCTTGAGGTTCGGTATCACTTCTAGTACGCTTCGGCGGCATCTATATCCAAGAATATCCAAAAGATTAGTCGTAATACTTCATCGACTTCAAACATGCATTTTATTTATATATAAGGCAACCATGCAATATTTACATCAAAAGGGCTTGCCACACATACTACTACACACTATGTATACACATATAACCACATAGTCTTATTCTAATCCCAAAATATCGACGTCATCCCCTACGACTTATCCGAGACATATCAGATAGCCTCCAGTGCTGATCTCCCCAATCGAGCTAGATTTGAAGTTCTCCATAGCTAGAGCCATAAGATCCTTGCTTTTCATATGAACAAGCTCAAGGATCTGCTGATGTTTCTGATGCAACTCAAAGATATGCCTTTAAGCTTTCTCCAAATTACTCTGTGCCTCGTACAACTCCTCCCAAAGCTTCTCGTTAGCCTCCCGAAGCTCAAAATTCTCGGTTAACAACTCGTCAATATCGATAGTCGGAACCCTACAAGGCACCGGTTCCCCAGTCCTCATGTGGGCTGTCCGCTTAAAGCATTCTCCGGAATTTACCATCTACACAAGTATTATAGTAAATCATATATATACGAGAGCTTAGGTCTCTGCGACCATGCTCTGATACCACTTATAACGATCCCGGTAACTAAGTTTATAATAATTTTACATTCAAAAGCAAATAATAGAAAACATGCTTAAATATATAACAAAATGTCAAGATAATGCAACCAGTTCAAAACGTCGAACACAAAGGTATGTTCACAACATACATAAAGTTAACAATTACAAAATAATAAGTACGCAGCGGAATTCCGTCACTCTCTTTCTAAAAAACGGCTTCAAAGGGTTCTTCCTCCTCGCCTTTATTTAAGCTAGTATCGGGCTCATCTAAAAAAAATATATCATATGAACACGATCAACATACAGTTGAGTAGAAACATTACTTAAGCACATAAGGTGCTCGTGTGTGTGATTTGCACATAGACACATATGGTTACTTTACACATAAAAATGTAGGTTTTAATTTCAAACCTTTCTCGTCACCTAACAGTGACCCTTATGACTCCCCCGACCAAAATAACAACCAGCACATTACTCCCGCCTGCCTTATCCTCCAAAGGTCGTACCCTAGGTGTTACGCCAAATTTTTCCTACGACCCACTCTCTTATATAGATCACTCCGTCTACATAAGGGGGGATTAGGAGATAGAGGGAGTGAGAACTCTTATAGTCGGCTACTCCACTGGTATGTCCCAGCGGAACTCACCCAAACCACTCCGATATATTTCGGGCCCGTTACACATTCACAATTTATGCACATAGCATAATTTTTTTTGGAAGTCTTGCTTCCATATTTCAGCAAGTTATTCCAACATCTTTAAAGGATATCATTAATATTAAATGAAATTAATAGACAAGAATATTTTAAACCAAAAATCTAGTCAAAACATAATAATATGTAAATATATATATACACGGTCTCACATGCATATATATGTATATATATATATATTTATATATTTAGACTAAACCTATCATTAAAATAGAAACTTAGACTAAACATAATAGAAGTTTAAATTAAACATATAATTAAACCATAAATCTAAAATAACCATATAATAACCCACAACTATACTTATATACATACATGTACATCATATATTTATATATATATATATATATATAATATCACTAACTCAACATAATTATATATATATATGTACGTACTATATATAAATATCTAAACAACTATATACGTATGAGATATATATATATATATATAAATATAGAAACAATATAGTTTGGTAACTTTAAGTAATATATTTTTGTGAAAATAGTATATCTTTTCCAAAAACTCGTACTTTTCCTAAAAACATATTAAATTTTCCAAATAAGATGAACATAATGTCAAATATACTATATTACCCTAAACATGTAATATAGTAAATTTTCATGAACATCTAAGTACAAAATGATAATATAATATTTCATAAAATGAAATAATATTTGCAAGACCATATTCTAGCACATAATTCTAACTAAGAATGCACAAAGTAGTGATACTAATTTCATGACTTCATGGAACCTCCTTCAAGAAAAACCTCTACTTATATGATTAAGTAAGGTTTCTACCTTTGTTCTTTTCTTTTGTTTTGAGGGTATAGTGTAGTGTAGTGTTGGAAAGATAGGAAATTAGTGGATTTTGGAAGAAAACAAAGAAATTGTGAGGGTGTGTGGAGTGGCCGGTTGAAATGAGGGAAAAAAGGGAGCTTTTGGTCTTGTTTATAGGATGAAGAAGAAGAAAGCAATTATTGTATTATTAGGTCATTTTCTTCATAATTACAATCTTTCAACCTAGATTAATACATTAAATGAATTCCTCCATGTGGAAGACTAATTAGGCTTGGGTGTACATGCTATGATATGATTCATAGGCTAAGTAAATGTGAGCCATGCAACAATATTTATTTATGGTATATTAGAGAAGATTTTTCTTGTAAAATATCATGAAATAGGTTAATATCTAGCATTTGCAATTTTCCTTTAATTAAAATCCGAAAATCAGGTTTTAATTTGTTAAAATTCAAAATTTACACTTATAATTTTAGGAAATATATTATGGTAATTAAAAATTCGAAATTTATATTTTTATTTGGAAGTTTATAATTTTATTGGCAATTTATACTTTAATTTGAGCAAAATTCTAAAATTAAGGAAATTAAATTCTAATTTTGAAAAATATATTTTTCCAAGTCATAATAGTCTAAGATAAGTAATTATTAATTATTAAGGAATAAAATACAATTTTGAAAAAATATTATATGTAGAGAAAGTAAATTTATAAATTCTTATAAATAAGAAAACAATTTAAAAAGCTTAATAATTTTAGGAGATTATTTTTCCTCAATATATATATATATATGTATATAATGGTAGGAGAGATAGCCAATATGCAATTATATATGAATGGTAAAGATTAATGCACATTTTGGTAGTTGAAATACTAAGAGGTAAAATTTACATGTAGTCTTCCTTTTTACCACATTTTACATGAAAATGACATAATTAGGTAATTAAACTAATAGAAGACATATTTAACTAATTATATATATGTTATATTTATCGTTATTTTCGGATTTTTCCATATATTTTGATAATATTATTTCAAAAATGTTAAAATTGTGAAGTAAATAATTAACTCTAGTAAATGTATAGTTTCTAAAATAATTTTTACTATTAATTTTTAAATTAGGGAGGAAAAGGAAACTTAAATTTCATGATATAGAAACAATTGTGCCAATAAGAAAATTAAAACCGACAGTTTAGGTTTGTGGGTAGTTGTCGAAAAAATTGAGGAGAAATTCGCACGTTTCAATTTCACTAAGAACAAGTCACATTTTTAATCAATGCATGTAATGCAATGCATATTTGTTCAAAATATACGGATTTACTTATAAAATAGTAAAATATTTCATAATTCCAAATTTAAAGTAATGCGGTTTACCGGGTCATCACAACCTGCCCGTTATGCCATCCACAACCCATCTGCCTTCCAACGCTGCCTGAGAAGGGATCGAGAGGGGAAAGGGGCATAGATTAATGGCATACACATATTGAAATTGTTACAATAATTTAAGTTACTTACTCATATCTAGGAATGACCAACAATATATAACTAAACCTGTGCACAATTTATATGAATTTATTTATTGCATATATGTAAATATTATATATATATATATATATATATATATATATTGATACATGTGCGTTTGGCAGAGGAAAGAAAATAGGGAGGAAAGAAAATGAAAGGAAAGAAAACGAAAGAAAAGAAAATGGTTGATATTAATTTTCCACAGGTATGTTTGGTTGAAAGGAAAACAGATGGAGGGAGAATAAAAATCTATTTATTTTCTCTTGTTTGTTTGAATGAAAAAGTGGAAGGAAAGAAAATGATTTATGTACTAAATGACAATTATACCTTTATATCATTATAAATCATAATTATGTTTATGAATATATGTATTAAAATAGATTAATAAAATTAAACTAAATAATGTAAAGTATAATGTAAATAAAATATATAAATTAATATAATGAAATATTTATTTGCATTGTGTCAAACGACATCCACAATCTTATATAATTATAAATATAATTAAATTATAAATATATTTATGTCGTAGAAAATTTAATGAAAATAAAATAAATAAATAAATATGTGAAATACATTTTTAATGTATTATACAAATGCACACGTTGTATTTGGTATTTAAAAAATACAAGGATTCATGCTAGTAGAAGATGCAATATTATTTAAACACCTAGTTATACATATGGGCAATTTTGAAAATATAATTTTATAAAGATCCTTATGTTATTTTCCTCACATTTTCCGTCTGATTATGGGTGGAAAAAAAAATCAGTGGGCCCATACTTATTTTTCCATTCTCAATTTTTTTCGTTCCCTTTTCCCCCCACAACCAAACAAGGGAAAATATACATTTTCCTTCCAATTTCCTTCCTTCCCCTCCCCTTCCTCCCATTTTCAAATTTGAATTTTAGGATGCATAATATCAATCAAGTGTATTTAGAGGGTGCAATGTGTCAATCACCAATATACAATTAGACATGTACACAATTTATATGAATTTATTTATTGCATAACCAATAAATATGTTTATTGGTTTTGTTAAAATTAGGAAAGTATTTTGCCCGATTATATATATATATATATATATATGTAGAGAGAGAGAGAGAGAGAGAGAGAGAGAGAGAGAGAAAACAATCACCAAATTATATCTAATGACAACACAAAATTGGGCCACAATCAAGGAATTAAAAATAGGTTTAAAGTAGTAATTAAAATAATTAATTTAATGCCATAAAATTTATATCAAAATATTAATGTAATATAAATAAGGAAATAAGTACATATGGCGGAATGGATCAAAAATAACTTCTCCATGTTATAATATATAGGAATAATAGGAGTTGATTTAGGAAAAGTAGTCAAGATAAAAGGACAACTTGTCCACTTCAAATGAATGGAATTAGATAATTTTAATTATAGAAAGATTTTAATATGAATTAAAAATTGAAAATATAAATATAAAAAACACCCTACATGGCTAAATAGTAAAAGGACAACTTGTCCACCTCATTGTCCACATAAGAAAGGGATAGGCACATTAGGTGGATTCCATTTTAAATATATATATATTAGATTTGCATCTTCAATTTGTTTCTTTACAACTCACCATTTGTACTATATATAAAACACCAACCCTCATTTTAGTTATTTTTGGTTCGTCTAATCATGAACTTTGCAAAATACCCTTAGTAATATTTAACTACTCATTTCTCTCCTCTATCATCTGTCCAACATCATGTTTTTGTTTTTTTTTTCCTTTTCTATTCTCATCTTTCTCCTCTTTCGCATTTCTCTTTTATTTTTCTATGCTTGATTTATATTCTTATTAATTTTTTAAACAAAATAATAATTTCATTTTGAATTTATTTTTTATCATAAATTTAATATACAGATTATGAAAATTAAAAAGAAAGTACAAAAAATCAAAATATTTTGGAGATATATATTTTATAGAAAATTTAATAAATTTAACTTTATGCAACTAAAATATTAATTATTTAATTATATTATATTATATTATATTATATATATATATATATATATATATTTGAACACGCATTGAGTATACTAGTCGATTCTTATTTGTCAATGTCTTGGTTCAAAATTGAAAATAATTCGAAAGGTTAGCTTCCAAAAAAAAAAAGCTCGTTTAAAGGGTTCTTACATTTTTCCATGATTTTACACAGACCCGTGTCATTCTTAAAGGGAAAAATCCCATTTGGGCCCAAGATTTAGTGTGTTTTGCATTTTTTGTCCCTAAATTTACAAGTTCATCTATTTGAGGACCTTTTTTTCAGAATTTTTAATCATATTCGATCCACCCCATCCTCATCTGTTAAAAATCAACTGACCTGTCACGTATTTGGCATTCAAGCCTTCACTTTGCTGATTTTTGTTTAGGAAAAATTACACTTTTACTGCATATGATCAGAGATCTAACACATTTAGGGTCATTCTTTCTGAAAAAATAACTTTAATTTACTCCAATATAACCAAATTTTTTCAAATTTTTGTTTCATCTTTACCGAATATTTAGCATTTTTTGAGGGTTAAATTGATTGGTCTCCTTTTCTGTAAACTGTTGTTGTGGTGTATTACTAATAACGTTATAGTTGTGGAAAATTAAGTCAGTTGTTATGGTGTAGTGGTCAT
Organism: Petrea volubilis; assembly: GCA_026212405.1. Taxonomy (NCBI): domain Eukaryota; kingdom Viridiplantae; phylum Streptophyta; class Magnoliopsida; order Lamiales; family Verbenaceae; genus Petrea; species Petrea volubilis. The sequence continues at coordinate 8,669,763 of CM047880.1, forward strand.
TACGTTAGTCTTACGCACTAAAGGTCCCTTGTTTTATATTGAGCAACAACAGTGAACTTGTAATTTTTTCAAACAAAAGAAAAGAAATTGAAATGTATAGTTTTTTGTATAAATCATTAATAAAAATTAGTGACAACTTATAGTGAAAATTTGGTGATAAACATATTATCACTATCATTTTGTGAAAACATTTTCTAGGATAAGTTGTTACTATAAATATATTACTAATTGTCAATAATGAATATTTTTTTTGTGAGTATTATTTTTGTGGTTAAATACAAACAAGGCCCCGTGAAAATAGATATTGACAAATTATTCCATATGTAAAAAAATGTGTAGTAAACCACCTTGAACTATTAAAAAACATGCATACTGATTTATTGCTCAAATTTAGACAGAATTGGCATGGTAAATGACTAAATATGTGACGACCCGGTAATCCTTCATATTTAAATAATTGATATAAAATCTTATGTTTCTTGCAAATGTTATTATTACTTGTTATTTTCACATTTTAATTTGATTTTGAGAGTAATTTATAATGTGAACGGTAAAGTACTAATTTTCAAATTTGATTAGCATTCTTGGAAAATTCATCTATTAAATACTTATGAGTTTTCAAAATAAATATAAATAAGTATTCTAGACTTTTATGCATGTCAAAAATACAATTTTGAATAAATTACATGATTTTCCAAATTTTAGATGAATTTGACATTCGAACACAATTTTTGATATTCTATGTCCTAAATTGCAATTTTCAAAAATATAACTAAAACATTTTTTATTTTTGGGAAATATACATAATTTCAGATTTATAAAGATTAAATTTCATAATTTTGGAAATTTTCTAAATTAATTATGAATTTTCGGATTTTATGCCCTAAAACCCTAATTTTATGTCCCAAAACCCTAATTTTTGATTTTTACAAAAACATATAAATACAAATTCAAATTTTTAATTAAATAAAGATGTGGTTTCAGATTTTATAAGATTAGAAAAATCAAAATCAGATTTTATTTAATTCAAGATATTTTCCTAAGATTATTCTTCAACTTTTACACTCGTATGGTTCTTGTTTATTCTTGTAGCAATATTTCTAAAAAATGAACACTTGCATGTCTCATATTTACTTAGGGGATGATTCATACAATTTAGGATACATCTAAGCATATTTAGGGTGACACTTAAGTGCATGAATTGGACAATTTCATTAATTACACAACTTAGGTGTAAAGAATACTTTAAATGAAAATTGGCCTTAACAATAAATAAGTCTATTTCACATGCTCAATACTATAAATAAAGGTCCTCATCCTCCATTTTTCAGCACGTACATAACACACATAAATCCCGCCTAAAAACACACCCCCACACTCACTCTACTCTCAACACCCAAAACACTTTCTATTTATAGCATATCTTCCACCCCCCCCCCCACACATATATATATATATAAACCCTTCTATTTTCATCCATATATACCTATTAGCTTTCCATATAGCCCTTTACATACCCTCTTTTGTCCCTAAAAATAGTTGAAGAGTAGAATTATTACCTTTCTCATAAGTAATTTAGGCAACATGATCTTAGATTATTTTCATAAACAAGGCTTTAACTTGGGTTTACCAAAATAATGATCAAATCCCAATTGATTGCCTGTGTTCACATTTTACGATTTTATGCCTCAAATTATTTGCTATGCATGTGAATATTATGATAATTGTTTTTCATGTTATTATGCTTTCGTAAAGGTACATGTATGAACATGTTATGTTTATTTATGCTTTGATAAAATATATGTGTTATGAGAAATTATTTCTCAATTATGTATTGGGCCCGAAATATTGTGGAATGGATGTGGCTGAGTTCCGCCGGGAGATTCTATCGAAGATGCCGGTATTAAGTGTTCCAGCCCTCCATCTCCTAATCCCTCCTCATATGGATGGAGTGTTCCATGTGAGAGTGGGTCATAGGCTTCGGCATATACCTGGGCTATGACCACTGGTGTGACTCTGTTGGGATTGGTGGAATCGCGGAGTGACTCAGTCGGATTATTGATTGTGTGATCGTGGTGGGTGTTATAAGGCATTGTATTACTGTATGTGACGAATAGGGAGTATTATGTGATTTTAAATGTTTATGGGCAATTTTCACACACGTGCACCTTATGTGATTGCGTAATAGTTCTACTCAACATGTTTGTTGATTATGTTTCACATGCCTATTTTAGATCAACTTGAACCGGATCATCAGGAGAGCGGAACTAAGGAGTACTATGAAGCTTTTACCTAAACTTGATAGGGATTAATTGTGATGTACCATGAAAGCCGTCATATTTTGTACTAAATATGATATCTATGAACTTTAATGTAGTATTGTAGATTTTTCCGGGTCGTGACAAAATAACTTACTGACTCATGTATTTATATATATATATATATTCTTTTCTTTTAGTTTATACTACATTTTTTTAATCTATTTTTTTCTTTTTATTTGTCTAGTTCATCATCTTCACCAAAACCTAGCTTAACGTGCACCATTCCCACAATCGACACCCTCAACAATTGCCAGTGTCGTCAGCAGCCCACTAATACCCATTCGAGGGTATCACCCCATAAATCTTGTCCCAAATACAAAAATCCCCATCTCCAATGATGTGGGCATGAAAGATAGTTAAGCATTAAAGAGCGTGAGAATGAAGCTTCCATGCCAAATGAATCAATGGCTAAAATGTTGAAACTTGGATTCCAAAATTTGGCCAATTATTACGTTGAACAAATGCAAGAAGAAATTACTTAAGACAAAAATACTAATTTGAATTCAAGAGGTGATGGAGGGAAGATTTTTGCACTTTTCCAAGTATATTTAGTATGACCAGTAGCATAGGTCACTGATGCTATAATTTATTAGCTTATTGATATATTAGGGGAATTGTCACTGGCACTCCAAAATTGTTATTGTCACTCTCTTCTTTATAATTTTTATCAATAGGCCAATATACCCTTTAACTTTTTAAATATTAATTTAATTTGATTTATTGGACAAAAAACCATAATAGTCTATTATTTGCTTTCATGCATTCAAGAATACTATTCTTCGCCATCTTCTTTTTGGCTTTGGTGATGATAACTTCAGAATTGTTATCTAACTTCTTGTTTTGACGGTGACTTGACAAAAAATTTTATTCTAATTTTGTTGTCTTTTGTGCAATATTTTGCCCATGTTTTACATTATATTTTTCTACTTTTTTGTCATGTTAATTTTAGTCACTTGAAATGGAGGCAATTAATATTTTAGAAGATTTAACAGTGATTTTTGAGTTGGAGAAGAAAATAAAACTTATGAATACCAAGAGTACCGAGCAAATTTAAGATATCTACCATTCTTACAACCCACCTAATAGCAACAAATGTATTTATTTCTTTTTCATATTTTTTATATTATTTCATTAAGTTTTTTTGCTCACACTTTAATTTTAGCATACATATATTTATGTAACGTAACGTTTTCCTTGATGTGCAAATTGTACTATTAATGCTGATATATATATATATATATATATATATATATATTGACATGGTACATTTCCTCTTGCATTGCTTGTGCCACGTGTCATCCCAAAATTCGATCGGAACTGAAGGAGCCAATTCGACTGGCCGAATAAATAGGTTTTTGACTGTGGTTCGAGCATGGGTCTTCGATCCGAATCACTCGAATTGGGGTCAGGTGTTGTCGAATTGAGCGGATGGGCTACGTTTCAATCGGGTCCATGCTGACGTTAAACGTTCTATCAACTCAAGGTGTGGGGCAACCGCCTAACCCCATACCTCATTAATTAGAGCCAACTAATGCCACTTAACCCATCCTTTAGGCTTATGGATCACTCCACATCATCACATAATAGCCTACTAAGCCTAAGGGCCTCATTGGGGAAGATCTACATGAACGCACTATAAATACCCCAACATTTATGGAAAAAGCATTAATTACTTCTATCGACTTATGTTGCTTAAATCTCTACTCAATTCGATCATTGACTTAAGAATAGGAGAGTCTTAGGCGAGACCCATCTCCGCTACCTCACGTTGCCTTTCCCTTTTTGCAAGTCCTATATTCCTGATCAAACTTTGTTTACTTTATACTTGACCGAAGCAGCCGATCAATTTGACCGCTCCCAAATCCGACCCATATCATATATATATATACATATATATATATATATATAAATATTGCTCAATCATGTCTCAAAGATTGTAGTCATGAAACTCATCTTTCTTTTCTTTTTGCTAATTTTATTATTATTATTATTTTAATTATTATTATTATTATTTTACAAGACTTTTTGTTTATTTGAAGTTAGACAATGTTGAGAAGAAATAGAATTAGTGGGGATATATAATTTGTTTCTTTTTACCGAATATTTTACATATTTGAATATCAGCAGAATTATACATTATCTTTAGATTTCTTTATCACCCAAATATTTTATATATTTAAGTTTTTTTCCTTTATTTCATGGTTTCATACATATCTTAGAAGTTTCATGTATGATTGAAAATTTTTTTTAGTAATATATATTTTGCATTAAGTGGGACAGAAGAGAAAGATAAAAACAAAAAATTAAAAAGTTTACAATAAGGTTGGGATCTCATGTGTTTTTTATAACCAAAATGTGAAAATGATTAACAATAAAGACAAGGTTATGTAATTGAACTTAATAAAAATAGCGTTCTAAAGATGAATGTGCAATTTAGTCAATTTTTCAATACAAAAAAATAAAGATAGAGTGCCAATAACATTTCCCTATATTAGTTGGTATGTTTTAATTACCTGGGTGTACATGGGCCCAACATGTCCCTAGGTTTTATTTTAATTAGTTTTGAAGTGTTAGAAAAAAACAATGAATTAGAATATCAAAAAATAAGATATTCACGTGGGTGGATTTATTCGAAAATATAAATATAATGCAATAACAGTTTTAAACAAAACATGATAGCCAAAAGCAATTAAACAATATCGAATACAAAAAAAATAAACAAGAAAGTTTAGTAAACTTATCAGTGTTTATTTGGTATTGCAATGACTAAATCACCAGGTTGAGCGGGTTAACCTTAAAGAAATATTCACCCCACTGACTGATACGATGGGTCTGCGATATTCCTTCCAAAATAAGGCAGTCCATAGATTCGTTCCAAACCACACTTTTACTTTGAACCTCACTTCGAAAGCTAATCAACTCAAGATTATTCGTATGTATGCAGACACACACTCAAAATAGAAATACTCAAATGATAACTTTTGTTCTCACAAGACAAGTAGTGCACTAAACTAATCCACTTAAAGAGAGAAATTCTTATCAACTTGTAATTCGGGATTATGTTGTGTGTTATATTTTTTGCAGGATAGAATCGTGCTATTTGTAAGGAAAAAAATACAGGATATTAATGCCGGCAATTAAATCTGAATTTTTAACTGCTATAACTACTTGTAACATTTTAGACAATTAAATTTGAATTTGTAATAACAAGTAACAATCCTCAGTTCCTCAGCAATCAATACCGCGTAATCATGCTTTGTAACTGTTAACCATTTCAGACAATTAATGATGCGCATGAATGTTCTGTAATGGTTCAAATTAAGTTTGAATGTAAAATTCAAATGTTATTCCAACGCTACTTCAGTAAAAGATAAAACTGAGACCGTGACAATTTTCCGCAATGCCTGCAGCGTGTGTGGTACTTAGTTAATTAGTTTACTCTTAATCAACACTTAACCACATATATACAGGAATTGTTAAGTCTAACTATCCGATGTGGGATATTTAGACTTAGCCTTTTAACACACAAGACAACACTCTCTAGGTTTTATCTATGGATTTTCATTAGAAATGGTTTAACCTTAGATTAGCCTCTGCAAATGTCATCATTGACAAGCTCATTTCTAACAATCCCCCTTAAATCCATAGCATAAAGCCTTGTCTTGCATACCCGTAACATGCTTTCAATATTAGTACCTTTCTATTTGAACCACTATCTAGTTATCCAACTTATGTCATCACATGAGCAAATGGATATATGCCTTGAAATTGAACCTTGTATATGACAACGCCAATTGGAAACAACACATCACGCTGAGTTATCCACACGTTAGGGCAAGTACCATGTAGGAGATACGTATTTCTCCTGTACCATTAGCCCCCTCCCCCCCATAGCATGCTTGGGAGGGAACTAAGCAAGCTATGAAGCTAGAGGGTTATTGTTGCGCCTTATACTTGATTATCCGATCAGAGATAAGGAAGCAAATTTGAATTTTGACCATTGGTAATCATTGTAGGTGACATTTGGACTTCCTGAGGACCATTTGTACTGTACTATAAATAGGGGTCCCTAATCAGCACCGAGTACGTCCTTTTCCATTCGTGCTTAAGAATATTGTCCAAGCAAAACCAAGTCAGCACTGAGCACAATCTATTCTTTCGAGAAGAAATCCCTTATCCCCTTTAGGTACACTTCTAAAACTTCTCTCATCTTCTTTTCAGTTCATTCCTTAGTCTTTTCTCAGCGTACTCCACCTCAAAATGAGTGAAAATTCTAGCAAACCTTTGATAGTCAAAACCATTATGATGAGGGTCTGCATTCTGGGAGTGATGACTTTAGCGATAGCAGTAGCAGCCTGCCCTCGAATAATGAGGAGAGCACATTGGGTAGGCCCAAGAAAGGTACCTTGAATAGACCATTTGGGGAGAATAGTAGCAGCAGGCCTACTAGAGCATAAAGAAGTCCTAGAAAATTAGAAGGTTTGAGGTAAAGGATAGCTGCTGAGATTAGTAGGACCTTATCCATATGATCTCCCCTAGAACCCTATTTGGGTGCTACAGAGGCCGCCATCATGGAGGATGTAGCTGCCAGGGAGGGTGGAGTCCAGGAGAGAAAGAAAAAAGAGGTGAGACCCTATAGTTAGGTATTGCAAGAAAAGAGTAGTACCGGGGGGGGGGGGGGGTGGCAAACAATTGTTAGTTCGGGAAATATCAGCTCCAATCTCTCTGAGCGAAACATAGAAAAGATCAATAAATATTACATCAAAAGTCCCTATTCAACCATCCGGCCTACCCAAGAACACTCAATCACTCATCCCCTTGATGGTTGTCCGCCCATTCATTACGTCCACATCGAGAGGGACCTTTATTTTTCGATCTCTAAGATTATAGAAAGGTCTTGAACATGCTAGGAATAAGCCCTATCCAACTTACCCTAAACTCGTACGCTTTGATATGTGCCTTTGTAGGGGTTATGAGCCGTCTCTAGCAAACACTCAGACCTTTTTCAAGTCAATCTTTCTTCTTGATCACCGTATGATGATGAGTTCAACTGCTTTTACTTGAGTGCCAAAGATGGGAAGAAGATTATGGAAACTCCTTCCTTGTCCTATAGAGTTGACTAGAAACAGAAGTGGTTTTTTGTCCACAGTGAAAAGAAGTGGTCAGTGCAACAGACTCATTCCGAGGATGAGTAGTTGTCTCTACTGGACTGGGACATGCTTCCTGGTTAAAGGTATAGATGATCAGGCACAAAGAGAGCATGGAATTTTGTACCCCATTTACTTGACCCATGAGAGCTTCCTTGTTCAAGCTAGACTCCCTCGCTTTCCTCATAGTAGATGGAATTGAATTTCGTATATGGCATGCTCGATATTGCATTTTATTCATTTTTTTATCTTGATGTCTGTTTGATCAAATTCCTCTTTTTTTGTGTAGAGTCTCATAACCTCAAAATGTCTCACAATGCTTTGCTGAGGATAGTGGCTGGCTCAAGGAGGTGCCACTCTCTTCCCCCCAGAATAGAAAGATACAACAGGCCTTATCTTCGGAGGGCACCCCTACTTAGGCACCCATTCAACAAGTTCCTGGTCAAACTCCTCCAGTGAATTAGAGTGCCCTTGCTGCTCAAGCTGATGAGCCCATCGAGATTAAAAAGAGAAAAAAGCCCTTGCCACCAAGAAAATAATTGAAAAGGGAAAAAAGGTAGATTAGTGCAAGGGCAAGAGGAAGAACCTTACCATTAGCTCCGGATACACCTCGGAGAAATGGAAGTCAAGAACTACAAGCCTGTACTCAAGCCCTGTTTTGGCTAGAGGTATGGGGATCTTTTAGAGAAGAAGATTTGGCAGGGCAAAGAAACTAGTCTCTTGATGTACTGTTACAAGACACATGCCTTCAAGGGAGACTAGGAGACCATAACAAGCTATAACAACAAGGAGCTCAAACATGGGCTAGCCTATACTTTTGTCCTATGGAGAAATGGTTCTTCAATAATTTTTGGCCCCTCAAGGTTAGTGGGAGCCGGTGTGAAAGGGCTGAATGTGAAGTTGGGTAGAGATTTTCTTCCTGAGCTCGAGTAGGAGCAACATAAATATAAAATCGCTCAAAAGGAGATTGAGGACACCTAGTCCAAACTTGCTAAGCTAAATGAGGATAGGTACAATTTTGAGCTGGAAGTCAAGATGAGGGAGTCTACCCTGGAAGCTAAGATTGAAAAGCTGAAGCAAGAAGTCCTCGAAAAGAGTGCCCGAGCTAAGCAGGAGGGAAAAAGGAGGCTTGTCAAGAATTTCTAGAAAGTGTCCCTCTAGTTGAAAATAAGGCAGTGAGGAGGTTTGTTCGGGGTCGTATCTTCAAGCATGCAACCCTGGTCTGAGGAGCCAATGACCTCCAAATCGTGGTTGATAAAGTGCTCAGCCAGCTGAAGCATCGTGGAGTCATTCCTGCGGACTTCCCCATGGCCAGATATAAGATGGAGCTTTCTGATGCTAAGGAACAGGAATAGGCTAAAAACGATCAACTACCTGACTACAGTGGGAAGAAGTTTGTCGAATGCAACGTCACCAATGAAGAGAACAGAAGGGTTTGGAGCTTAAGCCCGATGTGGAGTTTTGACACTAATGAGGTCTTAAAAAGGTTGTTTTGGTATGTTTGCAAGTCTATAATGCTAAAATATTCGTGTTTCTTCTTGACATTTTAGGCTTCAGTTACCTAACATAAATGGATTTGGCTTGGACTTCCATCCATTAAGTCATTTGTCACGCTCTCCATGAGAAGGGTTAAACGAATTTATGTTAGCTTTAATTCACATTTAAACAATGTAAATTGGGTCTTCAAATTGTTGTTTTGGACTTTTTGGAAGTCTATAATGCTCAAATTTGGTTCAATGCTTCTTTGTTTTCATCGTCTTGCACTTAGCAACCCAAAAAAGAAGGATTTGTCTAGGAATTCTATCCATTAAATCACTTATCATGCTCTTTTATCCACAAAAAGGGTTAAACAAAGCTATGTTAGTCTTAATTCACGTTTAAGCAACGTTAATGAGGTCTTAGAATAGTTGTTTTGGTATATTTGCAAGTCTGTAATGCTCAAATGTATCTTAACTAGTGTTTATTTTTATTATTTTGGGCTTTAAAAACCCAACACATATGGAATTGACATGTTAAATGACGAAGTTACGTTAGTCTTAATTCATGCTTAAACGGTAAAGACCCAATTTTTCTAACATTTTAAATGTTACATATGTTTAAATATAATGCTTATATGATTATTCTATGCATATTATGTGACGTTTTTCTTTGCAATAAACAATTTGTAATATATGCATATGTTTATTTACAAAATACATAAGTAATGAAATTATTTAATTCTTCATAAAATACACAAAATTTGAAATATATATACACACACACACATTGTCAAAAAAATATATGTATACACATATATATAGGCACATTTTCGAAAATACATATATACATATCAGGTTTGGATATTTTCATAAACCCTAGTTATTTTCATAGTCATTTTCATCATAATAAATGCCATAATAAATGCTAACACTATAACATCCCAATATTTATATATATGAAATAGGTACAATAATACTAACTAAAAACCATTTCCTATGAAATACATGCATAGAAACCAAACTTTTTGTAGTATATGTATTTAAAAACCGAAAAAATTACATTTGTACATATAAAAATTGAAATTTTGTGCGATATATATATATACATATTAGATCAAAAATATAAATATAGAATATATATTAATTAATTTCGAATTTAATTATAATAATAAATAGTAAGGTTATTTTATTTTATTCCATGTGTTGGGACACTTGTATTTATAAAATTTAAGATAAGATTAGATATGATTAAGATAACACTAGGTAAGATTGGATAAGATTTGGATAAGATTTGGGTAAGATTAGATAAGATTATGATAAGATATGATAAGTTAATAATAATTAGAAAATGACTTAAAGTATATAATAATCCTATTTCTTGCTCTAAACTCTATAAAAAGGGGGTCATAGTCTTAATTTTCTACACACACAACACAAATCCCGCCTAAAAACATACACCCACACTCACTACACTCTCAACACACAAAACACTCTCTATTTATATCAATTAACCCATCTTTTTTCATACATATATATATATATATATTAGCCTTCTATATACCCCCTTATTTCCCTCAAACACTCTTGAAAAGGTAGAATTATTGCATTAATCTCATAAGTAGTATAGGAACTTAGGGATTTAAGTACTAGTTGCTATTCTCGTGGTAGATTAATTATCATTCTTTACAAGTCAAGGGCAATAACTTTATGCTTAACAAATAATGATAAGCATAGAGTTATTATGCCTAAACTCATATTATGTATTATTATGCTTTAATTAAGCTCTGTTATGTTACTACAAGTTGTTAGAAAGCATGTTTCTTGTTGTATTTAAACTCTATTAGGAAGAAAGCATGCTTAGCCAATGTTTCAAAAATATGGTTTTAGTATACTTTTATGTTTTAAAGTATATACGCTCTTTATGTTCTTTATATGAAATTATGTGAGAATATGTGCAATATTTTCCTTAAAGTGGATACTAGGTCTAAGTTAGTTCATCACTTTATAGAATTATGATTGTGCAACTATTGTGTTGCTTAGAGAATGTAAATAGTTAATTTATATCTTTATATACATATGTATATGTGCTCTAGGCTATCTTATGGTAATACTTGTGTAACGACCCGGTAAATTCCTTTATTTAAATATTTTATATTATACATTGGGTGTCCATTATTTTGTTGAATAATTTTCTTTTAGAACTATTTTGTGAAGTATTGTTTTATAGAAATTATTCTTCAAAAGTATTATTTTTTTTATTTGCGAACAAATGAGCATTTACTGCATAAATTTTTAGCACATATTATAAAATCCAAATATTCTGAAAATTTAATGAATTTAATCTTTATAAACTCTCAGAAATTATTTAATAAATTATTTAATAAATTATTTTCAACTTTTACCTATTTTCTGAGAAATTTTAGTACTTTTCGAAAAATATTGTCTTTAAGTTCTTAATTTGAAATCCAATTTTTAAAATGCTTAATTATTATCAAAAAAATGAAAATAATAATATAAATAAATATTTTAGATTTTATTTGACTTATAAAAATTAATTTTTGAATTTTTAGAATTTTATTTCTATTTTTGGGTGATTTTCGAAAAAAGGGCAAAACAAGGGGTATTTTGGTCTTTTCACTTCTCCAACCCCCAAATTTCGGTTTTGCTGAGAAATAAACAATACAAATACTTAATAAATAAGAGTTTTCAGATTTTATAGGTTTTTTTTTATTTTAGTTGATTTTATTCTATATTTTATCAAAATATCTCTACTAATACACTCTTGAAATCTACATATATAAATATATATTAGTGGTGATATACATAGCTACATATACACACCCCCATACCCACATATATATGCATGGTGGTTAGTAAAGTGAGGTGTATGTATAACCAACCATGTATAATTGTATGATAGATGTATTTAAATGAATATAATATGTAGATATTTGCCTCTAATAGTTGGAAGATCAATACACAAGACCTTGTACACCCACAATCCTCATTTTTCAGCCGCATTTAGCCCCAAAACCGTGCTCTCCCTTGCTCACATCCTCACTCTCTCATTTTCTCTCAAAACACTATCATTTTCTCTCAAAACACTACACTACTTGGAAGAACACAAGGTAGGAACATTCTTTATGCCTTAAGTAGAGGATTTTAGTTATTTTTGCCATTATCATGCTATTTTAAAGCTTTATGGTTAATTTGTCATAATATAACTCTTGTTGGGAGGAAGTTGAAGAGTGGTTAGACTTGTGAGCATGATCTTGAAGATATTATGTGATTAATATGCTTTATTTGAAGTAATATGTGATTATTATGCTTTATTGTAAGTATTATGTGATTAATATGCTTTATGTGAAGTAATATGTGATTATTATGCTCTATGCTTTATTGGAAGTATTATGTGAGTTCATGCTTTATTTGAAGTGTTGTGAAACCTTTATGCCTTAGTTGAGGTATTAGGAGAATATCCTATGTTGTTCTTGAAAGTCTTAGTAAAGAAAGCTCCACATATCTATTATTTGATAAATAGAACTTTTATTTTACTTTATACTATAGATTTATGCCTACTTTAGTACTTTACTTATATATATAAACATATACATCTATGTACGTATATATATATATATATATAAATATTTAAAGTGTTATCATGTATTCATTTAACTAAGTTCATTATATGTTAATTATATATATATATATTTATTTAATTAAATTCATTATATGTAGATATATATATATATGTTACGTATATGTATATATATATACTTATTATAGACTACTTTTATATATAGATATATATATATGTGTTACGTATATGTATATATATACTTATATTCATTTTATTAGTTTTATATGTATATTTAAATAATTCTTATCATATCTATATATATAGTTATCTATACTTTATATAGGTGTATATATGTAGTATTCATATATTTATATATCTTATATTTTAATCTATATATTTATATATATTTATACTATTTATATACTCATACTAGTTATATTTATATATTTATATTTATATTTTGTCTGTTTACATATTTTTGCGACTAGTTATTTACATATTTAACATTTCTAAGTAAATATGCTTAATAAGCAAATATAAAGTTTTCATTTATAAGTGTGGAGCTTACTTTTTACTAAACTACAATATAAACTTCCAAAGATTATGTGCATGTGTGAACAAATTGCAATTCTGTGAATGGGCCCATATTTGCTGGAATGGTCTGGGGGGTATTCCACCGGGACATACTATTGAGTAGCTAGCCGGGAGAGTTCACACCCCTTCCATCTCCTAATCCCTCCTTGGGTAGACGGAGGGATCTACTAAAGAGAGAGGGTCGTAGGACAATACTAGGTGTATGCCCGGAATACGACCATTGGAGGATAAGGCTGGCGGGAGAAATGTGCTGGTTGTTATTTCGGCCCAGGTAGTTATAAGGGTCACTGTAAGGTGACAAAAGGTAGAAAGTGTGAAACTATATGTGTGCTATGTGTAACTAATGTGCACTTGACACCCGAGTACCTTATGTGCATAAAGAAATGTTTCTACTCAACGTAAGTTGATTCCGTGTTATATAATGATTTAGATGCTTCCGAAGCTAGCCTTTACGACGATGAGGAGGAGGACCTTTTGAAGCGTTTTACTAGGAAGAAAGATGTAGGATTTCCGCTGTGTAGTGTAGTTGGTGGTTTTTGCTTTTGCTATACAGATATAGTAAAACTAGCAAGTCGATACTCTCCTTTTGGTTGTACTCTTATGTTATGTAATGTAGCCTACTACGTTTTGTAAATAACAATGTATGTATGTATGTATGTAACCACTAACAATAATAATAATAATAATAAAGGATTTTCGGGGTCGTCAAAACTTGTATACATGTTTTGCCTATACATGTAAAACCAACTTATATGCTTAAATATAGTTACTTCAGAATTATTCATAAACCTATGTATGTACTTATATAATTAAAAGATTAAGATTGTTCTTCATAAACTATATACATATATGAAGTTAAAGTTATTTTGAAAGCTATGAATATGTACGCATGTGTAGATATTGTTTCTTGTGCATCTATGCATAATATTCTTCTTAAGGTAGTTATGTTATCCCCTAAACAATTACTACTAGTTATGACATAGTACCCTAACTTTAGCTATTGATGCGAATTCTAGGAGATTACCAAGATGACATAGTCAACCTATTCATAAACTTGGTGAGACAATAAGCACTTAAGGTGAGTGCCTTTTACATTCCTTGCTGGGGCAAGGAACTATATGCTATAAATATTATTATTTGTATAGTCTACCTTGTCGTATTTATGCTATCTGATCTTTCTGAAATTATATCTTGTTCATCGCGTTTCAACAAAATATTTCTCCAAATTATAAGTCAAGTTATATCTAAAAATATTACATTTCTAATATTGTCAATTATATTTGTCCTCAAATGATTTCTTGACAGCTTTGGGATATCATATTTTAATTATATTTTTATGTACCCCGGGTGTAAAAATAAGTTATTGTTTTATCAACAGTTTGTGAGTCATATCTGTTCTGTTATATCTGTTTACCCTTGGGGACGCCCTTGGGAAGTTGGGCCCAGGTACTTATAAGAGGAATTTTATTGGACGGAACGGACCGTCGATCAAACCTTTTATATGATACCATTCCGTGAAACCATATTTCTGCGTACAGTCGGAGGATGACTGTAGTAGAGATTGGAGCATTGTATTGCACGGATGTGTGATACATCTCCGTTCAGTTTAATGTCGAGGTCGCTCCTTAACGAGGCAGGTATCAGGGTTACTGTTATGTTTATCTGTTTTGGGTAGTCATAATGTTGGAGATTCCGTTCAGAGCTCACTATCCATCTTATTCAAGTTTGTATGTACGCGTTTCAAACTACAACGCACTTTTTCGTGATTCATTACTTTATTGGTTTTATAAATCTTATTTTTTGCATATATATCTATATGTATATTTTCGGCCTCACTAGGTCATTTGGACTTACCACCTCAAGTTCTTTCTGTTCATTGTCTCAGTTTTAGGAAAAGAGGTTGAGGGAACTCGGTTAAGGCGATCGGTGCGATACAAGTCATTAGTATATAGTCCTTATTCTGTATAAAAGATTTGCTAGTTTAAAGGGAAACAGAAGTTTACTATTTAAATTGGTGTATTTGGATAGATTATTACCATATAATTCTATGTAAGTCAATTGTGTGTTTATTTTATCGCAATTATGTTATTGGGTAGAATAAGTATGCAAGTATCGAGTACCGTTCGAAAAAAAAAGTACTCAGAAAGACCGTTGAGTGAGCCCTACTCGTATAGGACGGTCCTAGCGAGGGGGGTGTCACAAACACCATGACAAGATACTAGATAAGATTAACCACGATATGGATAGGGTTAGGATATATATATATATATATATATCTCCATACACATCTTGATAAATAGACACACATATTATCTTATTCAAAGTTATAATATATATATATATATTATATTTTGGTAAAAGTATAATTATTTCGTTAGATCATTGTTCATACTAGAATTTCATAGTCACAATACTTGTAAAATATCTTAAAAAAATTATTTATATATATATAAATATATACATTTCTATACATACATACATTTCTAGAATCTTATATGTATACATGTGTGTATATATATAGTTATTATAATCATCATAGGAAACAATTCATACACATTATCATACATGAATATGCACTTATTTACAACAAGCATAATTATTGTAATTATTTTTCACCTTCATTTAGTGCTCAGATAATGTATAAAAATTTAAACACACACGCGCACAAATATATACATATACATGAATTTATATATATATATATATATATATAAATATAGGGTTAGATTATTTTCCTTGTTTATGTCATTTTCCCTAAAATGTGTCATTTTCATACTATAATAATTATTTTTAAATATTAGGTCATAAGACTATGATATATATATATATACAGAAATATCTTGTATTATATGTGTGTATATAATTTCAAAAATTTACATATATATATAAATATAGAAGATTATATTTATATTTCTTTAGGTATTATTCATAATAAAAATTGAAATAACTACAAAAAGTGTACAAATATCCTATATATATATAGAGGGGGGGGGGCGGGGGGCAATGAAAATATGCATATATACATATATAATAAATATATGGTGTATTTTATTTCTTGCTCTCCAATTCTCCAAGCATTTAATGTATATTCACACATGTAAGTTTTCTTCTAGATAGGTATATACATATAAGGTTTATATTAAACTAGATTATGAGTTGTGCATTTAGACTCACACTTAAGCTAGAATTAGGCATTGAGTTGTAAAGAGTATAACAATTGGAAAATGACTAATTATATAATAATCATATTTCTTATAACAATTGCTATAAAAAGGGGGTTTAGCACCTTATTTTCCTCACAAAACGCACAAAAACACATCCACACGCACACTAAATCCCGCCTACGATGTGACGACCCGGTAATCCTTATTAATTAATATTTGGTATTAGGAGTTATGTGTATTATTATTATTAGTTTTATGAGGATTATTTCAGATTTTATTCCATAAATGTGCTTTCCATTAAATGCATTTCCAAAGTGTGAATATCCCTCCAATTGTCTTCATAACATTTGACATATTTATTACCATTTCCCAATATCAAATAATTGATATAAAACCTTACGCTTCTAGAAAAGTTCATTATTATTTGTTGTTTTTGAATTTTAGTATGATTTTGAGGTTAATTTACAATTTGAACGGTAACGTACTAATTTTCGATATTCGATTACCAGTCTTGGAAAATTCATCTATTAACCACTTATGAGTTTTCAAAATAATATAAATAAGTATTCTAGACTTTTATGCATGGGGAAGATGCAATTTTGAGTAAATTACATGATTTTCCAAATTTTAGAGGAATTTGACATTCTAACACAATTTGCGAAATTCTATGTCCTAAATTGCAATTTTCGCAAAGTTATATGTTAAATTTATAATTTCTGGGAAATATACATATAATTTCAGATTTCTGGGTTTCATAAGGGTCACTTTTTTTTAAAGATAGAAAAGTGCAAACTATGTGCTTTATAAGTGCATTTTGTGCAAATCACACACACGAGCACCTTATGTGATTAAGTGATGTTTCCACTCAATCATGCGTTGATTGTGGATTATATGATTATTTTAGATGGAAATGAGGTCACCAAAAATGAGTTAGAAGAAAAAGAACCCTTTGAGGCCTTTACAAGAAGAGTTACTGTTAATGTTCCGCTGCGTATTTTGTATTTTGGAGTACCTCACATTATACTTCGATGTTGTTTTGCATAAACTCTCTCATGTAGTATGAATACCATAAGATTTTGTATATATGCTGTGAATGTAATGTACGTTACCGAGGTCGTTACAGAAAGCGTTTGGAAGCCTCTTTCGCAATAAAGTTACTTCTGTAATTTGTTTGAAAATTTGACTCTTGTATTTGTACAAGTTTTATGTACAAACTATTATTTATTTTTAAGAAAATATAAATGAATTTTGGGGATGTTACATAAGACACACACACCCACACTCACCTTGTTCTCAACATGCAGAACGCTCTATATTTATAGTATATCTTCTAACCCCCCCCCCCCCCCACACACACACATATATATAAACCCTTCTTTTTATATACATATACATAATAGCCCTCTATACATCTCCTTGATTCCATAAAACACTCTTGAAAGTATTTTGCTTCCTTTCACCACATTCTCTAACACTACCTCACATATACACTACTTTTAAAATAAAAAGAAAGAAAGAAAGTAGAAGTAAGAAAAGGTAGAATCTTGCCTAGTTCATGAGTTAGTTATTCATGTTAGCTCTCTATTCTTCCCTACTAGTTCCTAAGATGTAACTACAAGTTAGTTATTGTAATATCCCGGTACTTCCTACTATTTTAAAATTTATTATATATTATGTTTCATGCAAAATATTTGATATAAAAATCTTTTAATTGCCAAATTTTTTATGAATTTGAAATTTTATTCTTTAAAATTATTTTATAACTTAGACCTTAAAGTATCAATTTTGAATTGTGATTATTATTTTTTGGAAAATTTATTTAAATGCATATTTTAGGCTTGCATTTATTTTATTTTCGAATTTTATAAATAAATTATACAATTTTTGAATATTATAAATACAACAATATATTTTCTGACTTTATATGTATAATTTTCAAATTTTAATTATTTATAAACATAATTTTCCAATTTTAATTATTTATAAACCTAATTTTCGGATTTTAATTAAATGAAAAATATAAAGTCTTGATTTTTAGTATATTTTGTAGTTGTTTTGCAAAAATGTCTCCTCTACTACATATATTAGTGGTAAATTATATCTTTACATGTACACACACACATCCATATATATATTAGGGGTAATTTATTTATCTACATGTACACACATATGTCCATATATCAACTAGTGGTAATTTATATATCTACTTATACACACACACATCCATATATCACCTAGTGGTGATTTCTACATCTACATATTCATACACACATCCACATATATAGATTAGTGGTGATTTATATATCTACATATACACCTACATGTCCACATACATAAATATATATATATATACTAGGTAATTCATATAGTTATGTGTATATATAAATGTCCATATAGAATGATTGGTTATCTATTTATTTTGTTATAATATTAGTTATTTCTACTTTTCTCCTCTATAAATAGTCACAACCCCAACCCCATTTTCATCCCACAAATCCCGCTTAAAAATACACCCCCACATTTATTCTACTCTCAACACCCAAAACACTTTCTATTTATAGCCTATCTTCCACCCACATATATATATATACAAAGTCTTCTATTTTCATCCATATAAACCTATTAGCTTCCCATATAGCCCTTTATTTACCCTCTTTTTCCCTAAAAGCATTTGAAGGTAGAATTATTACCTTTCTCATAAGTAGTTTAGGTAACATGATCTTAGATTATTTTCATAAACAAGGCTTTAACTTGGATTTACCAAATAATGGTAAAATACCAAGTAATTGCCTATGTTCGTATTTTACGATTTTATGCCTCACATTATTTGCTATGCATGTTAATATCATGATAGTTGTTCTCATGTTGTTATGCTTTCATAAAGATATGTGCATGAACATGATATGTTTATTTATGCTCTTTATGATATATGTGTTATGAGAAATTATTTCTCAATTATGTGTTGGGCATGAAATATTGTGGAATGGATGTGGCTGAGTTCCGTCGGGACATTCTATCGGAGATGCCGGTATTAAGTGTTCCAGCCCTCCATCTCCTAATCCCTCCTCATATGGACGGAGTGTTCCATGTGAGAGGGGGTCGTAGGCTTTGGCATATACCCAGGATATGACCACTGGTGTTACTCGGTTGGGATTGGTGGAATCGTGGAGTGACTCGGTTGGATAATTGATTGTTTGATCGTGGTGGGAGTTATAAGGTATTACATCACTATATGTGATGAACAGGGAGTATTATGTGATTTTACATGTTTATGTGCAATTTTCACACACCTGCACCTTATGTGATTGTGTAATAATTCTACTCAACCATCGCGTTGACTCCTCTTTTCCAACATTTTTTAGACAGAAATGAGATAACATATCGGAGTGGCGCAGCGGAAGCATTGGAAACCTTTTACGGAATAAAGTTGCTTTTGTATTCTTTTAAAGCCTTGTATTTTGTACAATTTTATGTGAAAATTATTATTTATGCAACTATAAAAATATTCACCGTTGCGCGTTTCAGTCCAACATATTTTAATAAAATATGAAGGGTATTTTTTCGGATCGTGACAGTTACCATCAAGGTTCTAGTTGTATAGATATATACATGCATTTATTGATTCTAGTAGTATATGTTGATGTATTTATGATACTAAATGCTTAGGAAGTAGAGATTGCTTTAAGTGCATAAAGTGAGTTTAGTCTTGCATGTTGATGCTATAAAATGATGACGAAGCATGTTTTATGTGTAGCTATGCTTTAAAAGAAAGTATGTCAACTATACTTTATGTTCATAAAATGAGTAGGAAAGCATGTATAATTACTAGTTTTATATATGTATTAATATTTCATATATGTGTTAGTAAGCTGAAAATTATGCTTTATATGAGAAAATCATGTGAGATATGTGAATTACGTGTGCTTGATAGGCCCAAAAGTGTTAGGGGTGGTTGCGATTAAGTTCGGTCGAAATAGGCTAGTAGCTTGTTGGTCTTACAATAGTTCTGGACACTCCATCATTGCCTAGTTCCTCTTTGCATAGACGGAGAGTTTCATGTACTGAAGTGGGTCGTAGGAAATTTGGCATATGATCGATATATGACCACCAGCATGATTTGCTTTGGGATTTAGCGTGTTTTGGTTGGAAAGTGAGAATGATGGCACAACGAGATAAGGTAGCCACACATAGATGTGGAAAAAGGTAGAAAATGTGAAAATTATGTGATTATATGCTCAAAAAATTACATGATTATATGCTCAGATGATTATGTAACAATATGCACATATTTCACACACGCACCTCATGTGATTATGTAAGATTTCTACTCAACATGTATATTGATTTTTTCTTTATATGATATTTTAGCCGAAAATGCATTGGAATTTGCAAATGATACTAACGGAGAGGGACGGTTCGTTGTCTAGTTAAGTGTAGTTGGGATTTTTTTTGTACGAATATGTAATAAGTGACTTATATGTAAAATTCAGTTTCCTCAATAAAATCGTTAGTTGTATGTTTTCTTAAAATTTAGTATGTTACATATAGCTAGAAGTTTCGGGTCGTCACATAAGCAACATTAATGACGCATTAAATTGGTTTTTTTGGTATGTTTGGAAGTCTGTAATGCTCAAATCTGATTTAACTCGTGTTTATTTTTGTCATATTAAGCCATAGCAACCCAACACAGATGAATTTGGTGGGTTAAACGACGAAGCTATGTTAGTCTTAATTCACATTTAAACAAGATTAATGATGTCTTAAAATAGTTGTTTTTGTATGTTTGCAAGTCCATAATGCTCAAATTTGGTTTAACTCGTGTTTATTTTCATCATTTTAGGCTGTAGCAACCTAAAACAGATGGATTTGGCGTGTCAAACAACGAAGCTATATTAGTCTTAATTCACCTTTAAAAAACACTAAGGGGCTTTTAAAAAGGCTTTTTTGGTATGTTTGCAAGTCTATAATGCTAAAATTTTAAATAACTTATATCTATTTTCATCATTTTAACCTTTAGCAACCCAACACAAATGGATTTGGCATGGAATTCCGCATTTGAAAGAGTTCAACGAAGTCATGTTTGTCTTAATTCAGGTTTAAAAACATTAATTGGATGTTAAAGTGGTTGTTTTGGTATGTTTGTGAGGCTGTAATGCTCAAATTTGATTTAACTTGTGTTTTGTTTTCATTTTATGCCGTAGCAACCCAAAATAGATGGATTTGGCGTGTTAAACAACGGAGCAATGTTAGTCTTAATTCACATTTAAACAACACTAATAAGGTCTTAAAAAGGAATTTTTTGTATGTTTTCCAGTCTATAAGCCTAAAATTTGGTTTAACTCGTGTTTAGTGTCGTCATTTTCGCCTTTAGCAACCCAAAACAAATGAATTTGGCGTGGAATTCCACGTTTAAAAGAGTTCAACAAAGCTATGCTAGTCTTAATTCATTCAGGTTTTAAAAACATTAATTGGGTGTTAAAATGGTTATTTTGGTATGTTTGTGAGTCTGTAATGCTCAAATTTGGTTTAACTCGTGTTTATTTTCGTCATTTTTGGCTGTAGCAACCCAAAACAGATGTATTTGGTATGTTAAACAACGAAGCAATGTTAGTCTCAATTCACATTTAGAAAACACTAATGAGGCCTTAAAAAGGTTGTTTTGGTATGTTTGCAAGTCTAGAATGCTAAAATTTAGTTTAACACATGTTTATTTTCGCCATTTTGGGCTTTTGAAAGGCCAATATAGATGGATTTGGTGGGGAATTTCACGTTTAAAAGAGTTAGACAAAGCCATGTGTATTTGGCATGTTAAACAATGAAGCAATGTTGGTCTCAATTCACGTTTAAAAAACACTAATGAGGTCTTAAAAAGGTTGTTTTGGTATGTTTGCAAGTCTATAATGCTTAAATATTCCTGTTTCTTTTCGACATTTTAGGCTTTAGCAACCCATCACAAATGGATTTGGTATGGATTTCTATCTATTAACTTATTTGTCATGCTCTTTTAGCCATGAGAAGGGTTAAATGAATTTATGTTAGCCTTAATTCGCATTTAAACACTGTAAATTGGGTCTTAAAATTGTTATTTTGGTCCTTTTGGAAGTCTATAATGCTCAAATTTAGTTTAACTCTTTTATCCTAGCTTCATAGTTAAATTAGAAGGGTTGCTAAGGCCTAAGATGATGAAAATAAACACAAGTTAAATCAGATTTAAGCATTATAGACTTCCAAACATACGAAAGCAACCATTTTAAGGTGTCATTAATATATTTTAAATATGATTTAAGACTAACATAGTTTCGTCATTTAACACATCAATTCCATATGTGTTGGGCTGTTAAAGTGTAAAATAATAAAAATAAACATGAGTTAAGCCAAATTTGAGCATTATAGACTTGCAAACATGCCAAAACAACCATTATATGACCTCATTAATATTGCTTAAATGTGAATTAAGATTAAGATAGCTTCGTTTAGCCCTTTTGTAGAGAAATGAGTTTTTTTTTTTGAAGAGCCGACACGTTCCCGTCGTAGGGTTAGATGGGACCCCCTTTATTCATAAATAATCCATCGATTACAGTGGAAAAATAGGAGAGTACATCAAAGCTAAAAATAGATAGAATAGGTCCCTTTAAAACCCTATACTAAATGGAGTGTCGAAACGAGGGCATCCATAGCCTATCTAGTCTAAGCAATCATGTGATCTGACTTGTTAACTGTTTTGGCTTCATCACTCTAGTTTTGTCTTGTATCAGAAGCCATGTTCGCCAATAGGTCTACTGCCCAATTCCCTTCTCAAATTATATCTGTGCATTTAACCCAAACCTTGCGCATCAACAACTGAATTCGTATGACTAAGTGGGTTATAGACCGACTCACCCTCCCTTGCCGATCCATAATATCGATCATGGCACTGTCATCCAATTGAAGCCAAATATGATCATATCCCCTCTCAATTGCCAATCTTAAGCCTTCATGAGTAGCGTATGATTCTGGATAGGTATTTGTCTTGTCCCCCAGGAAAGCAAAGAATGCAAAGGTCACTTGATCAGATTGATCCCGGGTAACACCTCCCAGCCCCGCTAATCCGTTAATGCACCTAAATGTCATGTCCATGTTAATCTTAAGCCAAAGGGGATTCGACCGAACCCACGACACTAGCACTATCTACTGCACCTGTGGTTCTCTTATGGGAACAAGGAAAAATGGCTCTACATGCTCAGCATCTCACCACTGCAAAGCCTTAAACTGTCCATTCTTCCCCAAAAGATAAACACAATTCAAAGCTTCTTCACAATATAACTAGCAACCATACGGTGGTGCCGGTATTTACAAGCGTTCCTAGCCTCCCAAATATACTAGAGAATCAAGATAGGCACGATAACCTTAATATGATCTCCCTCATTTGCATCCCTACATACTCGGAGCCACAAATGAACCTACTTAGTATCCGGCAAGTTAAACCTAAATACGCCCACAAAGAATTCCCAAACACGAATAGCTTTGGGACTAGTGAAGAACTGATGTGCTATGCTCTCCTTGTTAGCACAACGGTAGCATTTAAAGGCAATCTGGATACCTTCGCATGCAGGTGCACATCAACAGGGATCCATTCTCATGCCCTGGATCCAGGACGTAACACGGCAATGCCCTTTAGCCCAAAAGGACCTAGAGATACCAAGCCACGAAAATCAGAACATACTAAAAATCATAAAATATTTATTGAAATGCCTTAGTCAAACATCGTAGTGGAAAAGATAACAATCATAACTATTACATCTCCAGTTCAAAAACATAAATAAAAACTAATCTATAATAGTCTTAATAAATAGTCATTCAAGGAAACAACAAAAGTAAATAGCGATCACTAAAATTCTCTAAGTAGGGACTCCTTCAATCCAATAACCAACCCCAAAATTGTTTCTCGTTACCTTCTTCGATACTATTCTCTGCAAAAGATTATTAGTGGTATGAGCGACACTCGCCCAGTAAGGGGGCTTTTGACCCTCTATCGAATTTGAGCAAGTTACATACACACACACACACACACACACACACACACACACATATAGCATAAAAATCACACTTTGCAAATATAGACAAGTTTCAAAAATTAACGTTTCCCACTTTCAAGTAACAGAATCAGACAAATTCATTTATATATCCATTGCTCGTGAACATTCAAAATCTCTATTGGCCAACTTGATCAAGCCCTAACTATAACCCCGTTAAGCGAGTTCAGACACTACTATCATTACCTATAGGAGGGCCTTAACTACAACCCCGTTAAGTGGGTTCGGACACTACTATTATTAGTCATAGGAGGGCCTTAACTAAAAACATGTTAAGTGGGTTCGGACACTACTATTATTACCAATAGGAGGGCCTTAACTATAATCCCGTTAAGTGGGTTCAAAAATTGCTACTGTACCCTGTAGCTCGGTTGGAAATTTCAGAACTCGTTCCTACCGATAGAATTTCAAGTGTTCAGAGCATGTTCATATATACACATATGGCACGTCTCAAAACAATTTTAGCTTTTCTATAGAAAAATCATAAAATAGTATGCTCAAATCCACTTTCTACATAAGAAAATAACTTTTTTCAACGAATGCATAAATTTAAGAAAAACATACTTTTATAAAATAAATAGAGGGAAGAAATCACTTACCTTAATCTATTTGAATTCCCATGATATCCAAGATTTTACTGGTCGGGTACTAAGCGTGATCGTATGAATATAATAATATAAGAGTATGAATATAAGCTATCGTGTAATGCTATATCAAAGTGGAATAACTCATAAAAATTGAAATCCTATCATAATGCTTCTCTAAAAACCAAGATCTAGGTTATAATTAACCTATATATATATATAGATACATATATTTATGTATATTCCTCTTCATAACTCATGGACAAATATATTGATAAGATTATTAATGCATGAATTCTGAGAAAATAAAATCGCACAACTGCTTATTAATTGCAATAATTTTAGATTAGAATAATCATGACTACAATTATAACTAATACCCTATATTGTAATCATAGCAATCCTCAATCAAAGACAATTGGTTGAATCATGTTTCATTTGATTCCAATTATGGACCTGTTGCTATCATAATTTAATTTATCACACCATTATTTGTGGAAATAAAAACACAAGAAGATACATGCATATGTCTTGCTAGGTCAACAAAAAAAAACAACAAGAAGTCATGCCACTCAACAAAGTGATACGCATACTAGGCCAAGACAAAAAACTACATATGTGTAGATAATTCTTGATAATTGAACAATAACTTCTTGGTACTTGAAGAAAGTCAATTTTTACGGCTTAACTTGTTCAATTATGGCAGCAAATTTGATTGGACAATTAAAACGTGAACAAATTTTATTACTTACAAGACAAGGTGACCTCTCTCCGAATATCAATCTCGAGTCGTTAATCCTGTGTTGCTGACGGAGGCCGGATCTTGTCTCTATTTTCTCTCTAGTTAATAGGTTTATGTCTTCTTTTGTAGGTAACCCTATATTTCCTATTAAATATAATGAATAATCCTAATTTGATATGCTGTAGGATTTATAGGTCATGAAGGATTCCTAAACCTAATAGAATTAGCCCAATAGTCCTAAGCCTAATAGGGTTTTACTATTACTACTACTACTACTACTAATAATAATAATAATAATAATAATAGCAGCAATGACAGTTGTAATAATGTTAATAATAAAATAATGATGTAAGTACGATATAATAGCGTGAGGGTATTACATCCATCCCTTCAGAAATCTCCATATAAAGATGGGGATGCTAGGGATAATATGTGTAGACCAAATGTGCCCAAATAGTGGTCATCCCGGACTAGTGGCTCGAACATGTTCCCATGCTTGTTTCATAGAAAACTCACCTTGAAGCCCTCTCACCTAAATGAGGCAGTCACTAAGAAGATCATCAACCAACACCTCGACCACCTTCTCCACAGTCGAGGATGGAAAATTCTAAGGAAGCCTTTCTATATTCCATGCCCCATTCATCAAGTATTGTGAGATAGGCTGAAGTGGGTAAGTATCCTTTATAACTAAGTGTTGCAAAGCCCCTTTAGGTGACCATCTATCTTGCGAGAAGGCAATATGGCTATGCCCAATTTGCCATACCAAGTCTGGATTGATCATGTGCCGCCTATGGCACATTCGTTTCCATATAGGCGAGTCATTGCGTATCTTTTAGACCTCATAAGGGTGTTGATTTTTCAAGTACTTGGCTTGCAGAAATCGCACCTAAAGAGACTCTTGCTTGTAGAATTTCTACCATAATTTTCAAGTAAAACTATCCATCACATCGTTGAGCCCCCTCACCCTTAAACCTCCCTCTTCCATACGATAGAAAATCTCTTCCCAAGAGCACCAATGTATGCAGGGTTGGCCACCACAGGAACCCCAAAAGAACCTATTGAAAATCCTTTCAATCTTACTAATCACACCTCTAGGGGGGTTTCAAGACTTTAATAAGGTGTAATGGCATGGACATCAATACAATACTGATCAAGACCAAACGCCCACCATAGTTGAGGCCGACCTTCTCCCGACCCAAAATTGTGGCCCGAATCATCTCAATCAATGGGGTGAATAGACTGACCTTCTTATAACCCACATACAAAGAGGCCTTGAGATATTGTATTGGAAGCTCTGCTAGCCCAAAGCCAATTATCCTTTGAATGCATTGAATCTTACCTAGAGAAAACTGCGTAGAGGGAACGAATGTACTTTTAGCTCCACTTATAAGTTGTCCCGAGACATGCTCCTATTTTCATAAGAAGTCCATGATTTTTATCAACCCTGATGCCCTAGCATTGGCAAAAATCATTACATCGATCGTCTGCATACGCAAGATGCGATATCACCACATGATTATCAGCAATGTAGCGAATCTTGACATTCACCTCAAACATCTTATCCAAGCCTCGTGACAACCACTCGACAGCTAAAATGAAAAGGGCTAACGACAACGGGTCCCCTTGGCGTAACCCACTTATTGAATTGAAAAAACTTGCACCCTGGCCATTCATAAGGATAGAAAACCAGCAATTTTCCACACAATTTCGGACAAGATGAAGGCATTTCTCTGAGAAAAGCAATTATTGGAGCATACGTGTAAGAAACATCCAATGGAGTCAGTTGTATGCCTTTGCCACATCAAGTTTAAGAATAATACACTCCCTTTTAACTTTCTTATTGAGAGTGTAGGCTAGGTCCTATGCTAATAAGATGTTACTGGAAATTGACCTTCCTGTGAGAAAGCCTGATTGTGCATATGAGATAATAGACGGGATGAGACCGGCGAGTCTACTATAGAGCAGCTTATTCATGATTTTGTTTGAGATATTACACAGGCTGATAGGTCTATAATCTACCCAAGATACTTGGGCATCCCTCTTGGGATCAAAACAATCGTAGTACTAGTGAAAGCCTTCGGCATCGGGGTGCCAGCAATGAAATCCTAGACTACATCATAGACATCATCAATTACAAAATCCCAGCACACTTGATAGAAAACAGAGGAAAATCCATCTGGTCCTGCTACCAAGTCTAGGCATATATCAAAAATAGCCTTTCGAACCTCTTCCCTAGATGGCACGGCACAAAGGACATCAAAGTATGCCTAAGTAACCAAATGTGGGACGTGTGAGAACTCCGCATTGATCATATAACCATGTTCCCTTGTAAGCACTTGTTCAAACTTGGTTATTTGTCCAAGTGAATGAAGGGGCTGAATAACCCAAATCAGACAACCCTGTCACCATAAGTGCCTCTAAAAAATCCAAAATCTTCCACGTCGGTCGATCTTATCCTCTTTCTTTTTCTTTGGGACTTAGAATTTCATTATAATCGCCCATTACCACCAAACGAAGGTATCATTAAAGAGGACTTTATCGTCGATCCTTTCCACCTGATATATCCCTCATATATGTACCAGGCCTGACTCTCCCAAGGGTGTCCCCATGGGTGCCAATCATTGAATAAACAATACAGTAAGGCTCACAATTTTCAATAATACAATATCTTGTTCCCGATACGGTAATAATTAAACCATAACCAATGTAAGCAAGCATATCTTTTAGAATAACAAGACTGATAATCTGAAAAATCATTTTGTTGCAATATAGAGTCAAAAATATATATGAATCGCATAACATAAATCAAATAGTAGGTCATACGATAATATGTATATCATATAGTTCAGTGCCCCAAAAAAGACTGGACAAGGCACTCACCTTAGGGTTTTATTGTCTCACCAAGTTTATGGATTAGATTGACTACGTCAACTTGGTAACCACCTTATAACTATGTGTACACAAACTCTAGGATTTTCTTCTATGTGTGTGAATGTATCTGCACCGTGTGTTTTTATGTATGTGTAACAGCAGCAGCTGCTGTGTGTTTTTGTGTGTGCGTTGTGTGTGCGTTGTGCTTCCAAAATGTGGGGGAAGACACCCTATTTATTGGTGTTTGCTTAAGATACAACCATTATTTTAATTGCTAAATCTTTAGTCCTTTCCAAGACAATTGTTGCAGCAAATTTTTAGGTCATCTAAGTGTACAATTCAAGATTTGATCAGGGTTTAGGTGTCAAAAATCCTATATTTTTCATATCAAGTTATGTGTTTGTGGCTAAATCATGGCCATTAATCTTTACTTAAGTGCTTAGGGCAAGATTATAGCCCTTGGATTAAGATAAAGACTTGTATTTAACATCAAAGTATTATGATAAATTAGTCCAAGTACGTGCACAAGTGCACGTTCTTCTTCAAATAATATACACAAGTGTCCTAGCAAGTGACATTCAATTATCAAAGATCATCTTATCTTAAAATAATAGGAACAAGTGTCTTATGATGTATTTTGAAGATGAAAATGATAAGTCCACTACAACTTATGGAATGAACATGTGTATAATATCATATCTTATTGTATCTTATCTTAAAATTCATAAAAACAAGTGTCCTATGACTTCTATTGCTAATGAAAATGACCATGCTCTTACAAATTATAAGAATAACGTGTATATCATATTATGAAAATGGCATGTGCCCTAAAACTCTTCTAGCATATAACATGAACACATGTATCAAATAAAACAATCCTACTTTATTTATTTTTATAATAAATTTTGAAATTTATACATATATATTCTATATTCTATATTTTTGATTTTATATTTATATGTGTATTAATACATAATTTCAAGTATTAAAAAGTTTCAGATTGTTCCATACAACTTTGAAATTGAGAGAACATTCCACCAACGTTTAAGGGAACAAGCCCAAAAAACAGTCCAAACCTCAAAATATGACTAGAGAGGACAATAATAATAATAACAATAGGGCACTGTAGGAATACACTAGCCCATTAGTTTAAGGGTTGCAAACCAGTATTCGTAGGCTTCCAATCTAGTCAAATAATTTCAAGATAAAGTAAGGTATCATTTGGATGATCCAGAATACAGTGTAATTTGGGGGACTACCCCATGAAGATCCTAATGCCCACGTTTTAGATTTCCTAGACATATGCGACACCTTTAAGTTTGATGGGGTAACATAAGATGCAATCCGCCTACACTTATTCACTTTCTCTCTCTGAGATAGAGCTATAAGGCGTAGCTAAATTCTTTGCCAGCGGGATCGATCAGATCTTGTGTGACATCCCAATTTTTACACACCAAATTGTTCTACCAACTATATAAAAATCGAGACTTATGATACACGTATATGATAAATTATACTTCATGTTTTATATGATCTTTATTTTGAGAATTATGTGATATGATAATTATGTTTAACATAAACAATTGAATTTATGATATATATATATATATAAATCGAGATATATATATATGTACATACATGTGCTTTCAAGAATTACATCTTATTACTTTATTTGTAATAAAGTTATACGCATAAATATATTTATATTTCGAAATATAGCTATATATACATGTAATTTTTGAATTTATATGTATATATTCTATAATAGGTCATGTTTTACCTTACATATATACATACTTATCCAAAAATGTCATTTTCTCCTAAGAAATGTTCTTAAATACTAAGATCTTGATAAGATTTTTGATGAACAAAACAAATTGAATAACTACAAAAATATCTTGTCTTATCTTATCCTATCTTATCTTATCTTATCCTATTCTATCCTATCCTATCCTATCTTGTCTTAACTTATCTTATCCTATCTCATCCTATCCTATCTTTTCTTATCTTATCTTATCTTATCTCATCTTATCCTATCCTATCTTATCCTATCTTATCATATCTTATCTTATCTTATCTTATTTTCTATGCATTTATTATAAATTGACCTTATAATATAAAAATCCTATTTC
Organism: Petrea volubilis; assembly: GCA_026212405.1. NCBI lineage: Eukaryota > Viridiplantae > Streptophyta > Magnoliopsida > Lamiales > Verbenaceae > Petrea > Petrea volubilis. Next base: position 8,700,448 of record CM047880.1, read on the forward strand.
TTGCCCTAAACTCTATAAAAATGGGCCATTGTCTTCATTTTCACACACACACACAAATCCTGCCTAAAAACACACACCCACACTCACTCCACTCTCAACACACAAAACACTCTCTATTTATAGCATATCTTCCACACCTATATATATATATATATATATATCAATGAACCCCTCTTTTTTCATACATATATAATTATTAGCCTTCTATATACCCCCTTATCTCATAAGTAGTATGGGAACTTAGGGATTTAAGTACTAGTTGCTATTCTCATGGTACATTAATTATCATTCTTTATAAGTTGAGGGCAATAACTTTATGCTTAAAAAATAATGATAAGCATGGAGTTATTATGCCTAAAGTCATATGATGTATTATTATGCTTTAATTATGCTCTATTATAGTACTACAAGTTGCTGGAAAGCATGCTTAGTCATTGTTTCAAAAATATGGTTTTAGTATACTTTTACGTTTTAAAGAATATATGTTCTTTATATTCTTTATCAGAAATTATGTGAGAATATGTGCAATATTTTCCTTAAAGTGGATACTAGGTATAAGTTAGTTCATCATTTTATAGAATTATGACAATGTAACTATTGTGTTACATAGAGAATGTAAATAATTAATTTATATCTTTATATACATACGTATATGTGCACTAGGCTATCTTATGGTAATACTTGTATGAATGTTTTGCCTATACATGTAGAACCAACTTATATGTTTAAATATAGTAACTTGAGGATTATTCATAAACCTATGTATATACTTATATAACTAAAAGATTAAGATTGTTCTTCATAAACTATATACATATATGAAGTTAACGTTATTTTGAGATATGAAAATGTACACATGCGTAGATATTGTTACTTGTGCATCTATGAACAATATTCTTCTTAAAGTAGTTATGTTATCCCCTAAACAACGATTACTAGTTATGGCGTAGTAACCTAACTTTAGTTGTTGATGTGAATTCTAGGAGAGTACCAAGATGACAAAGTGAGTGCCTTTTACATTCCTTGCTGGGGCAATGAACTATATGCTATAAATATTATTTGTATAGCCAACCCTGTCATATTTCTACTATCCAATCTTTCTGAAATTATATCTTGCTCCTCGCTTTTCAACAAAATGTTTCTCCAAATTATAAGTCAAGTTATATCAAAAAATATTGCATTTATGATATTGTCAATTATATCTGTCCTGAAATGATTTCTTGAAACCTTTGGGATATCATATTTTAATTATATTTTTATGTATCCCGGGTGTAAAAACAAGTTATTGCTTTATCAACGGTTTTGTGAGCCATGTTTGTTCTGCTATAATTCCGTCTACCCTTGAGGACGCGCTTAGAAAGTTTAGGCCCAGGTACTTATAAGAGAAATTCTATCAGGAGAAATGGACCATCAATGGAACTTTTTATATGATACCATTCCGTGAAACCAATTTCTATGTACAACCGAAGGATGACTGTAGCAGAGATTGGAGCAATGTATTGCACGGATGCGTGATACATCTCCATTCAGTTTAATGTTGAGGTTGCTCCTTGACTAGGGAGGCATAAGGGTTTCTATTATGTTTATCTGTTTTGGGTAGTCATAAGGTTGGAGATTCCGTTCATGGCTCACTATCCGTCTTGTTCAAGTTTGTATGTACGCGCTTCATACTACAATGCACTTTTTCGTGATTCATTACTTTATTAGTTTTATGAATATTATTTTTTTGCATATATATCTATATGTATATTTCCGGCCTTACTAAGTCATTTGGACTTACCACCCCGAGTTCTTTCTGGTCATTGCCTCAGTTCTAGGAAAAGAGGTTGAGGGAACTCTATTAAGGTGATCAGTGCGCTTCAAGTCATATTAGTATATAGTCCTTTATTCTGTATAAAAGATTGACTAGTTTAATGGGAAACAAAAGCTCACTAGTTAAAGTGTTGTACTTTGATAGATTATTACCATATAATTCTATGTATGTCAATTGTGTGTTTATTTTATCGCAATTTTGTTATTGGGCAAAATAAGTATGCAAGTATCGGGTACCACTCGAAAAAAAATAAGTAGTCAGCAAGACCGTTGAGTGAACTCTACTCGTATAGGAAGATACTTGTGAGAGGGGTGTCACATCTTGAGATAACCTTCCCCCATAAGCTTTTTTGGAAGTTCTTTTCGAAAGGAAAAAGTGTTAAGCCAAGGAACGCCATATTCCTCTTCAAGCAACCAATTGAACAGTCACTTTACCATGACTGGGAGTGGTATAAAGATTTGCTTAGGAAATGCTCCTATCACGATTTGTAGGAGTGCGTTCAAATTCAAACATTTCAATGGTTTATCTAAGCACATATGGAAAGTAGTAGGCATTGCAATAGGATGAACATTGATAAGTAAAACAACACATGATGCACTTGAGCTCTTAGAGAATATGGCATCAGACAATTATCAGTGGTAATCCGATAGATCAACAACTCGAAAACTAGGAGGTGTTCATTAGGTGGATACATTGACAACACAAGTAGAGGCACTTACTAAGAGGTTTAACAGCATGGGAGTTAGTCACCTTCAAAGCCTATTCATCATTTTCGACGGCCACCCTAGGGGTGGCAGTGACGATTGTGGTGGTTACTGCTATTTAGCATAACAAGCATGACAAGGAACGACATATTTTTGCTAGCATGAATAGCCATTTTTAGTGTTTAGGATCTATTAGATTGTGGAGTTGTAAGTTATGAAATTTGATGAACGACGATAGTTATAATAAGATGAGGGGTTTATTATGATTGTAATTACTCTAATTAAAAAGTTAAAGGGGGATTAATTGCATATAGTTAATTACATGTCATGTCCCATGTGAAAATTCTAGATATTGATGTAAATGAAATTAAATACATTTGACATTGGTTAAAGAAATAATTGTCACTTGTGTTAATATACAAAATCTCGACTTTTGGTTGTAACCCTATTAAAATGAGATGGCCAAACTAAGGCAATAGAGATTAATGTTATTCATCGAAATGGTATGATATAAATTGTATTTCTATTTTACAACAATGTCATGATACTACTCTTTTAGATATTATGTAATGCAAGCAAGCAATTGCATTTAAATTAGAGAAAACTATATTTACATATCTTGAGGTATGGTGTAATTACAAATTGTCCATCTTGGGTATGTGTTAGCTTAACAAAAATTTTTATGCATACATGCGGAATATAATTTCGAGTTAGATTTCTATCATTTTGGGGAAGTATTGTAACGACCCGGCAAAATCCTTTATTTAAATATTTTATATTATACATTGGGTGTCCATTATTTTGATAAATAATTTTATTTTAGAACTATTTTGTGAAGTATTGTTTTATAGAAATTATTCTTCAAAACTATTATATTTTTTATTTTCAAACAAATGCGCATTTACTGTGTAAATTTTTAGCAAATATTCTTAAAATTTTATGCATTTAATTTTTCTAAACTCCCAGAATTTATTTAGTAAATTATTTTCAACTTTTACCTATTTTCCGAGAAATTTTAGTAGTTTTCGAAAAATATTGTCTTTATGTTCTTAATTTGAAATCTAATTTTTAAAATGCTTAATTATTAGTAAAAAATGAAAATAATAATATAAATAAATTTTTTAGATTTTATTTGACTTACAAAAATTAATTTTCGAATTTTTAGAATTTTATTCCTACTTTTTGGCATTTTCTAAAAATGGGCAAAACATGGGGTATTTTGGTCTTTTCACTCCTCCAACCCCACAAATTTCGGTTTTGCTGAGAAATGAAAAATAAAAATACTTAATAAATAAGAGGTTTCAGATTTTATAGATTTTTGTTTGATTTTAGTTGATTTTATTCTATATTTTGTCAAAATATCTCTACTAATACACTCTTGTAACCTAGCCTCATATACATATATAAATATATATTAGTGGTGATAAACATAGCTACACACACACACACACACACATACCCACATACATATACATGGTGGTTAGTAAAGTGAGGTGTATGTATATACAACCATGTATAAATGTATGGAAGAGGTATTTAGATGAATATAATATATAGATCTTTGCCTCTAATACTTGGAAGATCAATACACAAAACCTTATACACTCACAATCCTCATTTTCCAGCCATTTTACAGCCCCAAAACCATGCCCCCTTGCTCACACACATACACTCTCTCATTTTCTCTCAAAACACTATCATTTTCTCTCAAAACAATACACTACTTGGAAGAACACAAGGTAGGAACACTTCTTTATGCCTTAAGTAGAGGTTATCTTCTTCTTTCTTGTGAAGAATAGGCAAGCTTCCATACTCTTGTGCCCAAGCAATGTAAAAGATCAAGCTTGAATGGCCTAGAGTGAGAGCTTTTGCCAAACATGCCTCCAAGTTGAGGATTATAGTTATTTTGCCATCTTCATGTTGCTTTAAAGCTTTATGGTTAATTTTTCATATTATAACTCTTGTTGGGAGGAATTTGAAGGATGGATAGACTTGTGAGCATGATCTTGAAGATATTATGTGATTAATATGCTTATTTGGAGTACTATGTGCTTACTATGCTTTATTGGAAATACTATGTGATTATTGTGCCCTTTTTGCAATAATATGGAATTCTTATGCTTTATTTGAACTAATATGTGAGTTCTATGCTTTATATGAAGTAGTATGAGACCATGATACTTTATTTGAGCTATTAAGGGAATATCTTATGTTCTTCTTGAAAGTCTTAGTAAAGAAAGCTCCAGATATCTATTATTTGATAAATAGAACTTTTATTATACTTTATACTATAGATTTATGCCTACTTTATTCCTTATATATATATATAAACCTATTCAAAGTTTTAGTAAGTGATTAGATGATTATATATATATATATATATAAATATTTAAAGTGTCATTATATATTCATTTAACTAATTTCATTATATGTTAATGATAGCCTAATTATATATATAGTTATATATGTACGTTTAGACATAGGTTATTATAAACTACTTTTATATAAATATATATGTTACGTATATGTGTGTATATATATATACTTATATTCATTTTATTAGTTTTATATGTATATGTAGATAATTCTTATCATATCTATATATATAGTTATCTATATTTTATATAGGTATATATATGTGGTATTCATATATTTATATATCTTATATTTTAATCTATACATTTATATATATTTATACTAGTTATAGTTTAATCTATATATTTATATATTTATACTAGTTATATTTTAATCTTTATATTTATATATTCATACTAGTTATATTTATATATTTATATTTTGTCTATTTACATATTTTTGCTACTAACTATTTACATATTTAACATTTCTAAGTAAATATGCTTAATAAGCAAATATAAAGCTTTCATTTATAAGTGTGGAGCTTACTTTAGTAAACTATAATATAAACTTCCAAAGATTATGTGCATGTGTGAACAAATTGCAATTCTATGAATGGGCCCATATGTGCTGGAATGGTCTGGGTGGTGTTCTGCCGGGACATACTATTGAGTAGTCAGAAGAGTTCACAACCCTTCCATATCCTAATCCCCCCTTGGGTAGATGGAGGGATCTTCTCAAGAGAGAGGGTCATAGGACAATACTAGGCGTATGGCCGGGATACGACCATTGGAGGATAAGGCTGGCGGGAGAAATGTGCTGGTTGTTATTTTGGCCCGGGGTGTTATAAGGGTCACTGTCAGGTGACAAAAGTTAGAAAGTGTGAAACTATGTGTGTGCTATGTGTAACTAATGTGCACTTGACACGCGAGTACCTTATGTGTATAAAGAACTGTTTCTACTCAACGTATGTTCATTCCGTGTTACTTAATGATTTAGATGCTTCCGAAACTAGCCTTTATGATGATAAAGAGGAGGAACTTTTTGAAGCATTTTACTAGGAAGGAAGATGTAGGATTTCCGCTGCATACCTGTAGTGTGTGGTTTTTGCTTTTGCTATGTACATATAGTAGAATTAGCATGTCGATACTCTCCTTTATTCGATGTACCCTTATGTTATGTAATGTAGCCTAGTACGTTTTGTAAATAACAATGTATGTATGTATGTAACCACTAACAAGAATAATAATAATAATAATAATAATAATAATAATAATAATAATAATAATAAGAAAGGGTTTTCGGGATCATCACAAGTCTGATATAGAATTCGCATGGTCCTTACAAGTTCAGATGTAGAAGATATATAATAAGTAAATTTCAATAAAAGATTAGTGGTTCTATCAAATTATAGATGGTAATATCTCGGTTGTGGTTATGGTTGTTTAAAGTTAAATTATTTTGCCACCGTTGGTTGAAGAACAAAATTAAATGATTGATTTTGTCTGGCTCGACAATGTATATTTCTTAGTGGCTTATTTGACTACGATTGTGACACCCTGCTCGCTAGGATCATTCTATACGAGTAGGGCTCACTTAACGGTCTTGTTGAGTACCAATTTTTTTTCCAATCGGGACGCAATACTTGCAACTTATTTAGTACTGCCCAACAATAAAATCGAGATAAACAAAAAAGATATTAACTTATATAGAACTGAAAGGTACAACTATCCAAGTACAAAACTTTAACTAGCGATTTTTCATTTTCTATTAAATAAGCCAGTCTGTTATACAGGATAAACAACTATGTGCTAATGATTGGTAAAGCTCCAATCCCTTTAATCGAGTCCCCTCAACCGATTTTCCTGAAACTGAGGCAATGAACAAAAAGAACTTGGGTGGTAAGTCCAAACAACTTAGTGAGGCGGGAAATATACATATAGATATATAAACTGAAAATAAGAGTCATAAACCAACAAAATAATGAATCATAAAAAATACGTATACACAAACTTGAACAAGACGGATGGTGAGCCATGAACAAAATCTCCAATCTTATTAGTACCCAAAATAGATAAACATATCATAAAATCCTTATGCCTCCCATTTGTGTCAAGGAGCGACCTTGACAATGGTAAACGGTAAACAATAAACGGTAAAAGGTAGGTGTACCATGTGCCCGTGTAATACACCGAGTCAATTCCTACTACAATTAACCACCAATTGTATGTAGGAATTAGGTCCCATAGAATGGTATCACGTAAGAAGATTCTATCGACAGTCCATTTCGCCCGACGTAGCCCGCTCACATGTACCTGGGCCCAAACGTCCCAAGAGCGTCCCCAAGGGTATCTTAGATCATATTAAGACAGAATGGCTCACAAATTTTCAATAAAATAATAGCTTGTTTCCAACACCAGGGATACATAAAAACATAATTAAAACATGATATCCCAAGGGTGTCAATAAATCATTTTTGAAACTAATATAACTGACAATATCAGAAATGAAATACTTTTCTGTATAACTTGACTTACAATTCAGAAAGATACTTTGTCGAAATGTAGAAAGTAAGAAATAATTCCAAAAGATTCGGATAACGTAAATCAGACAAGGTATGCCATACGAAGATATTTACTACATATAGTTCAATGCCCCAACATGGAAGGTAAAAGGCACTCACCTTAGGAGTTTATCAAGTTTATAGATTTGTTTTGGCTAGATCAACTTGACTTCCTTCAAGAGTGTTTGAGGGAAATAAGGGAGTATATGGAAGGCTAATAGATATATTTGTGTAAAAAAAGAAGGGTTTAATGATATATATATATATATATATATGTGTGCGTGTGTGTGTGTGTGTGTGTGTGTGTGGAAGATATGCTATGAATAGAGAGCGTTTTGGGTGTTGAGAGTGGAGTGAGTGTGGGTGTGTGTTTTTAGGCAGGATTTTTGTGTGTGTGGGGGGGGGGGGGGGAGAATGAAGACAATGGCCTCCTTTTCATAGAATTTAGGGCAAGAAATAAGATTTTTATAATATAAGGTCAATTTATAAGATAAGATAGGATAAGATAAGATAAGATAGGATAAGATAAGATAAGATAGGATAAGATATGATAAGATACGATAAGATAGAATAAGATAATATAAGATAAGATAGGATTAAGATAGGATCAGATATGATAAGATAAGATAATATAGGATTAAGATAGGATAAGATAAGATAAGATAGGATATTTTAATAAAATATGAACACAAAATCAAATAAAATCTAATAAAATCTGATATTTATTGTCCTAATATTATAAAATCTGAAATCATATCTTTATTTAATTAAAAATTCGAATTTATATTTATTTATGGTTGTAAGAATCGAAAATTAGGGTTTTAGGACATAAAATTAGAGTTTTAAGGCCTAAAATTCGAAAATTCATAATTAATTTAGAAAAATTCCAAAATGATGAATTTTAATCTTTATAAATCTGAAATTATATGTATATTTCCCAGAAATTAAAAAGGTTTTATTATATTTTCAAAAATTGCAATTTAGGACATAAGATTTTGAAAATTGTGTTAGAATGTCAAATTCGTTTAAAATTTGGAAAATCATGTAATTATCACCTCACATAATTCACATATAAAAGAAGGTTCATACAAAACATGAAATATTAGTAAGCATGCGCACATATTATAAAAATCGGTTTTTATATCATTGCTAGACCAAAAAACTCGGGATGTCACAACTATAGTTTTAGGAAAATAGTCTTTTAATCTCTCTATTTGTAATTGCAAGAATGTGCTAAAGCTCTAGGATATGTTTGTAATTTTAAAAAAAAGAAACTAATTTGTAATTATATCATATCTCAAGATGTGTAAGCGTAATTTCCCCTTTAAATTATTATATCAATATTTTCAACTCATAGAGTATAGTAAACCAATATGATTTCAATTATGATATCATGCCTTTACTCATCCACGTGTAGAAAATATTTTTTATTAAAATTAACTTTTGTAGACTTTACTTATTCCGTTAATTTTTTTTTCAAAAAATAATTTTTAGAAGATAAACATTTGTTAGTTGTAATTGAGATATCTTAAATTTGAGAAAAATTGTATTAAAGAATTAAAAAAAAGTTTAAAAACTATTCCTTTTTATATATTAAAATTTAACAAAACTGTACAAAATTTCTGTATTGAAATTATAATTGGTACAAATCCTTCCAAAAACATTTTTTAAAAATGATTAATTAATTTTTTTTAGTAAAAATGTTAAGGGTAATTCAATTAAAAATTGACTATAAGAGTTTTTTTTTAATTATTATTTTACCCTTTTTTTATTCTATTATATGGTAGTTTCCATTTTTCGTTATTTGATGGTGATTGTTTGTAATAGTTTGTTTCTATTTGGAGCATTGTAATAGACCATTGAAAAAACTTAACAAAATAACTGTAAACCTACATCAAAACATATAATTGAAACTCAAAAGGTGCTACATCTTTAAAAAAAAAACTCAAAAGGTGCTAAAATAAGTCAATTTATTTTCTCTCTTCTGTCAGAACACTCACAATCACCCCCAAGCGATATGAAGTTTCAAGATATCAAGATTAATTCAAGTTACATATTCCAAACCAATATTTATCAAAATTCATCAAACTTTGTATTTATTAGTTGTCAAGATTATTCACCAACTTCTCCACAAATTTTTTTTTTCTCTCGGATCAAGGCCTCTCTTCTTCTCGAATGAGAACTTCTTTCACCCCATGTGGGCTCGTTTTTGTGTCAGATTTGACATGTATTATGGATGATTCTGTCACTAATTATAGTTGGCGCCCTAACTAGGCTTTGGCTATTGCTGGACCTCTCTGTTTAATTTTCGTTTCTTCTGTTTCCCTTTAATGTGTGGGTTATTGTATTGTTTTCTGCTTTTCTTACTTAGAATAACCCGTTATATCTTATCTCCCTCTTCACTTATTTTGGATCCTCTCTTGCAGTGAATGAAATAATCACCCCCGTTATACCTATCCCACTTCCTTGATGGAGTCAGACTTGTTACGCATGAAACAAGCCTTACAATTATCTTTTGGGGAGGATGATGGGTCAGTGCTTCTGGTAGGGATCTTTAAGGGTGGAGTGTCAATGGATGAATTCCCGGTGGGAGCTCTATCCTACCCCACAAGGCCTACCACGTAGAAACGCTAAGAAAAACACTAGTCACTCATTTAGAACTATCATGGGATTCAATTTTCAGAATCTAGATAAACGTTATTTCCTACTCCGATTCAATCATCAATTAGATAGAAAGCATATTATGGATGGGGTGTTTTGGGCTTTCGATAAGAATCTTATCGTACTCGCATTCTTGATTAGGCAAAGGACCCGTTGGCGGGGGAATTGAATAAGTGTGGTTTTTATGTCCAATTTTATGATATTCTTTGGAACAAGAGAACTAAAGAGATTGCCAGGCACACCAGTAATCGACTGGGGTAGTTCAATGACCTGGATCAGGAAAATCATGGTACATTAGTGGCATATAGTCTTCATATTAGAATAATCGTTGATGTCATTAAACCTTTGAAAGAGGCTATAAAACTGAGAAGTTTGGAAGGTGACAAGCTTATGACCACGTTCTAAAATAAGAAGCTCCCAAACTTTTGCTACTTATGTGGACGGATAGGGGACATTGTGGAGGTCTGTAGTGAGCATTTTTGACCAAAGAACTCGAATCCAAGTGCAGATCTCCCATTTGGGCCATGGCTATGGGCACATCCTCACTCTGGCTTAGACCCAAATTTTGTGGGAGGCATTAATCAGTCGAATTTGGGGTTTAGCTGTGATAACCTCGACAATCCTTAATATTTAAATAATTGATTTAAAATCTTTTGCTTCTTGAAAATTTTATTATTACTTGTTGTTTTCAAATTTTAATCTGCTTTTGAAATTAACTTACAATTTGAATGGTAAAGTGTTAATTTTCGTATTTCGATTACCACTCATGGAAAATTCATCTGTTAAATATTATGACTTTTCAAAAATAATATAAATAAGTATTATAGACTTTTATGCATGGAGAAGATGCAATTTTGAATAAATTACATGATTTTTCAAATTTTAGACGAATTTGACATTGTAACACAATTTTCAAAATTCTATTTCAATTTTCGAAAATATAACTAAAACATTTTTAATTTCTGGGAAATATACATATAATTTCAGATTTATAAAGCTTAAATTTCATAATTTTGAAAATTTTCTAAATAAATTATGAATTTTCGAATTTTATGCCCTAAAACCCTAATTTTCAGTTTTTACAAAAATAAATAAATACAAATTCGAATTTTTAATGAAATGAAGATATGATTTCAAATTTTATAAGATTAGGACAATAAAAATCAGATTTTATTTGATTTTATTTGATTTTGTGTTAATATTTTATTAAAATATCTTCCTACATTTATTTGGTGAATCTAGCAAATCTTATACTTCGAGCATTCTAATGAGTTTAGGGCTTGAATTATCGTTTTAGGCTAACACATAATATAATTTAGGGTACAACTCATATTGTTTAGGGTAACATTTGTGTAACTTACGACCACAATTAGATGTGAACATAATTAATGATAAGCTTAGTTGGAAGATCACATTAATTAACAAGATAAAACCTAATAAAATAATCTATTTCTTGGCTAACAACTATAAATAGGAGGGGTGTGATCTTCATTTCCATCACACACAAACCACAAATCCCGCCTAAAACACTTCCACCCACACTCACCTTACTTTCAACACCCAAAAGACTCCATATTTAGAAAATATCTTCTACCCACATCTATATATACATAAACCCTTCTTTTTACATACTTATATACATATTATCCTCCTATATATCCCCTTAATTTCATAAAACACTCTTCAAAGGTAGAAGTTTATTTAATTAGGGTAGGGACCTTACTTAATTTCATAAGTATAGGTTCCTACTTTAAATCACAAATATTATACCTCCATATTTGATGTATGCAAGGTAGGAATTTCCTTAATTACATAAGTTACTGTGACATCCCGATTTTTGGTCTAACAACAATCTAAATCGGTTCTTTTCATATACATGCATGCTTACTAATATTTCATGTTTTGTATGATCCTTCTTTTATATGTGAATTATGTGACGTGATAATTACATGATTTTTCAAACTTTAAACGTATTTGACATTCTAACACAATTTTTGAAATCTTATGTCCTAAATTGCAATTTTTGAAAATATAACTAAAACATTTTAAATTTCTGGAAAATATACATATAATTTCAGATTTATAAATATATAATTTCATCATTTTGGAATTTTTCTAAATTATTTATGAATTTTCGAATTTTAGGCCTTAAAACCCTAATTTTATGCCCTAAAACCCTAATTTTCGATTTTTACAAACATAAATAAGTACAAATTCGAAATTTAATTAAATAAAGATATGATTTCAGATTTTATAATATTATGACAAAAAAATATCAGATTTTATTTGATTTTTTTTCATATTTTATTAAAATATCTTATCCTATCTTATCTTATCTTATCTTATCTTATCTTATCTTATCCTATCTTATCCTATCCTATCCTATCTTATCCTATCTTATCTTATCCTATCTTATCCTATCTTATCTTATCCTATCTTATCCTATCTTATCCTATCTTATCTTATCTTATCCTATCCTATCTTATCCTATCTTATCCTATCTTATCTTATCCTATCTTATCCTATCTTATCTTGTAAATTGTCCTTATATTATAAAAATCCTATTTCTTGCCCTAAAGTCTATAAAAGGGGGCCATTGTCTTCATTCTCCCCCACACAAACCAAAAATCCCGCCTAAAGTCACCCACCCACACTCACTCCACTCTCAACACACAAAACACTCTCTATTTATAGCAAATCTTCCCCACCTATATATACATCAATAAAACCTTCTTTTTTCATGCATATATACCTATTATCCTTCTATATACTCCCTTATTTCCCTCACATACTCTTGAAGGTAGAAACCTTGCTTAAACCCATAAATAAGAGAGTTATTCATGCTTACCTTGAGTAAAAGTTCTTGCTAAGGCATGCTTCAATGCTCCTGAGTAAAAGTTCTTGCTAAAAGCATGCTTCAATGCTCATGAGTAAAAGTTCTTGCCAAGCATGCTTCAATGCTCTTGGTTTAGTAGATTGTTTATTTTTAAAGTGATTTTCTTAAGTTGATATTTCATGATTAACTTAGACATAAGTCTTATGTTACATGTTATTTTCTTGAATGCTATTCTTTTAATACTTGCTAGAAAGCATGTTTTTTTTTAGTTGTAATTATGCTCTATGTTCATAAAATTAGGAATAAAGCATGCTTAGTTATCATTCCAAAATATGGTTTTAATATGCTTTTATAATTTAAAATATGAGAATATGTTCCTTATGTTTTTATGTGAGATTATGTGAAAATGTACAATATTTTCTTAAAGTGGATACTAGGTATAAGTTAGCATCTTAATTTCTAAATTATGATTATATGAGTATTGTGTTAGTTCAAGAATATAAGTAGTTAGGTTATTCTTTAAATAAATATTACTAAGTAGTATCCTAATTATAGCTATTAATGTAAATTTTAGGAGGAAGTCAAGTGATCTAGCCGAAACAAATCTATAAACTTGATAAACTCCTAAGGTGAGTGCTTTGTCAATTCCTTTCTGGGACTCTGAACTATACGATATAAATATTATTTGTATAGCCTACCTTATTGAATTTATGTTATTAGATTTTTCGGAAAATGTTTTCCATACATATAAGACAAGTTATTTCCAAAAATATTGCATTTTCTGATATTGCCAAGTTGTATCTGTCTCAAAATGATTTTTGACACCTTTGGGATATCATATTTTAATTGTATTTCTATGTATCCCGGGTGTAAAAATGCTTATTGCTTTGTTGACAAGTTGTGAGCCATATATGTCCTATTATATCCGTTTACCCTTGGGGACGCCCTTGGGAAGTTTGGGCCCAGGTACTTATAAGAGGAATTTTATCGGGCGGAACGGACCGTCGATGGAACCTTTTATATGATACCATTCCGTAAAACCAATTTCTACGTACAGCCGGAGGATGACTGTAGTAGGGATTGGAGCGATGTATTGCACGGACGCGTGATACATCTCCGTCTTGTTTGGTGTCGAGGTGGCTTCTCGACAAGGGAGGCATAAGGGTTTCTATTATGATTTATCTGTTTTGGGTAGTTATAAGGTTGGAGACTCCGTCTTGGGCTCGCTGTTCGTATTACTCAGTTCAGTTATTATTATCAAGTTACATTTCACACTACGTGCACTTTATTATGGTTTAACTGTTTTGAGTCTCATTTTCAATCAAATATATATCTATATATATGTGGCCTCACTAAGTCATTTGGACTTAACCCCTAGTTTCTTTCTGTTCATTGCCTCAGAATCAGAATAATGGGCGTGCATAGGATGGTTGCCGCTCCTCCAGTTGTTATATTAAGCTTCATTTCACTTTGTCTTGCTTTATAATCTGTAGTTTGCTACTTGATGCCACTAGTTGGCTATTTTGATGTTGTACTCGGTTGCTCTACTTGGTTGTACTAAACATAGTTATCTATATTATCCATGTTGCATATTTTACTCTACCTCCACTGCGTATTGTTAATTTAGGCGTTCGTACTGGGTGTGAATTTCAAAATTTTTGCTCAGTGCGATCGTCAGTGGTCTCCAACCGTATAGGAAGATCCTAGCGGGAGGGGTGCCACAGTTACTTTCTAGTGCTAGTTTATTATTTTACTATCATGATATTATGCTTCATTATAGTACTACAAGTTATTAAAAATTATGTTTCTAGTTATATTCATATCTTATGTTCATGTATGTTTATTATTCCAAAATATGTTGTTTGTATGCTTTTATATTTAAAGTTATAAGTATGGAAGTATGTTCCTTCTGTGAGAATATGTTTATGTGACAATCTTTATTTGTGCATGCCGGGCCCAAATGTATTATCGGTGTGGATGGGGCTAAGTTCGGCCGGGCGACAATAGGCTTGCCGGTCTTAAAATAGTTCTCGCCATCCATCCCATCTTGCATGGATGAAGTGTTTCATGTATTGGTATTGGTTGTAGGGAATTGGCATAATCTCGAGATATGACCACCGATGTGAACGGATGGAATCGATGTGGACGGATGGAATATGGAGATTAATGATGTGAACGGTTGGAATATTGTACTGTGGGAGACATAAGAGAGTCACTAATAAGTTACTCAAAAGGTAATGTTATGTGAAATATTATGTGAGATATTATGACTATGTGCACATATGATACACACGAGCAGCTTATTAGATTAAGCGAAATTTCTACTCAACCGTTATGTTGGCATGTGTTGTGAACACATTTTTTTAGGCAAAGACATTCTAACCCATCAGGAGGAAGGCATTGGGAGGGCATTACAAAGCTTTTATTTAGCTAAAGTTATTATTTTCACTCGTATAACAACTTTTGTACAACTATGATTTCACTATGTTGTAGTAAATTTTTGTATTATTATATATTTGTAATAAAAATATTTACCGTTGCGCGTTTCAATCCATATATTTTAATAAAATAAAAGAGTATTTTTCCGGGTCGTAACATTAGCATCTCTCCAGCAATCCAAGGCTATTCACGGACATCTCTAGTGGCGGCGAAAAGGAAGATGGTGGGTACATTGATTTTTGGTAATCTCCAATCTGCGAGATCAGAAAGATCTAGTCCCAATTTAACAAGGATTTCAAATCCCCTTGTTTTTTTTACCAATCTTTTTGGAATATTGTTGGTCCTAATATCTATTGTTGTGTGTTAAATTTTCTGAACCATAATATTTTTAACCCAATGTTTTTAGAGAACTATGACACCCCCCTCGCTAGGACCATCCTATACGAGTAGGGCTCACTTAACGGCCTTGTTGAGTACTTATTTTTCAATCAATACCCAATACAAAAATCGTTTATCATAAGCTAGAATTGAGATCGGAATAAAATGCCATTAGCTTACATCAAACTGTAGGGTAACAAACTATCCCAAGTACAATGGGAATAAAATACCATTAGCTTACATCAAACTGTAGGGTAACAAACTATCCCAAGTACAACATTTCAAGTAGTGGTCTATCATTTATTAAACAAGCTACTCTTCTATACATGATAAAGGACGATGCACTAATGCATTGATCCCCTTAACCGAGTCCCCTCGACCCATTTCTTGAATATGAGGCAAAGAACAGAAAGAACTTGGATGGTAAGTCCAAATGACTTAGTGAAACGGGAAATATACATATAGATATATAAACTAAAAATAAGAGTCATAAATCAACAAAATAATGAATCATAAAAAGGTATGTCTACACAAACTTGAACAAGATAGATGGTGAGCCACGAAAAGAATCTCCAACCTTATGACTACCCAAAACAAATAAACATATTATAAAATCCTTATGCCTCCTCTTTGTGTCAAGGAGCGACCTTGACAACGGCAAATGGTAAATGATAAATGGTAGGTGTACCACGTGCCCGTGCAATACACCGAGCCAACCCCTACTACAATTAATCTCCAACTGTATGTAGGAATCAGGTCCAACAGAATGGTATCACGTAAGAAGGTTCTATCGACAGTCCGTTCTGCCCGATATAGCCTGCTCACATGTACCTAGGCCCAAACTTCCCAAGGGCGTCCCAAAGGGTATCATTAGATCATATTAAGATAGAATGGCTCACAAACTTTCAATAAAGCAATAGATTGTTTCCGATACCAAGGATACATAAAAACATAATTAAAACATAATATCCCAAGGGTGTCAATAAATCATTTTTGAAATAGACATAACTGACAATATCATAAATGAAATACTTTTCGGGTATAACTTGACTTATAATTCAGAAAAATATTTTGTTGAAATGTAGAGAGTAAGATATAATTCCAAAAGATTCGAATAACATAAATCAGACAAGGTAGGCCATACGAAGATATTTACTACATATAGTTCAATGTCCCAGTAAGGAAGGTAAAAGACACTCACCTAAAGAGTTTATCAAGTTGATAGACTTGGATTGACTAGATCGACTTGGTACCCTCCTTTTTAAGCGTGTTTGAGAAATAGGGAGATATATAGAAGGCTAATCGGTATATATATGTATCAAAAAGGAAGAGTTTATTGATACATATATGTGTGTGGAAGATATGCTCTAAAAAGAGAGTGTTTTGTGTGTTGAGAGTGGAGTGAGTGTGGGTGTGGGTGGTTTAGGCGGGATTTTTGTGTGTGGGGGGGTAAATGAAGACAATGGCCCCTTTTTATAGAGTTTAGGGCAAGAAATAGAATTTTTATATTATAAGATCAATTTTTAATAAATTTATAGACGATAAAATAAGATAAGATAGGATAAGATAAAATAGGATAGGATAAGATAGGATAAGATAAGATAGGATAAGATAAGATAAGATAAGATAAGATAAGGATAAGATAATATAAGATAGGATAAGATAAGATAGGATATGATAAGATAAGATAGGATAAGATATTTTTGTAGTTATTCAATTTGTTATGTTTATCAAGAATCTTGTCAAGATCTCAGCATTTAAGAACATTTATTAGGAGAAAATGACATGAAGTAAGAGAAAATGATATTTTTGGATAAGTATATGTATATATATGATAAACATGACCTTTTATATAATATATACATATAAATTCGAAATTGCATGTATACATAGGTATATTTTGAAATATAAATACATAGGTTGGCTAATCTTTGAGAATGACCTTATTACCTTTGAAATTAATCACTTTCTCAATAACAAGCATAGGGACAGAGAGGGGCACACAACTTTGAAGCTCGATATGAAAAAAGCCTATGATCATGTGGAATAGTCTTTTTTTAAATGCGTGTTTCAGAAACTTAGGTTTCATAATCATTTTATTGAGTTTGTTATGACTTTTGTTTCTACTGTCACATATTCGTTTATGCTTAATTGTAAACAATTTGGCTTTGTGAGACCCAATTTCTCCTTATCTGCTTATTATTTGCATAGAGGCATTAAGTGATTTGTTGCAGTTGGAGGAAGGAAGGACATATATAAAAGGTGTCGTAGTGTGTTGCGCATCATCGAGACTAACCCATCTTTTCTTTGAAATTGATACACTAATGTTCTGCCAAGCAAGTACTGAGGCGGTGGGGAGGATCTTACAGGCTCTATACACGTATGGACATGTCTCTAGCTAGGAGATTAACTATGCCAAATCCTCAGTGGTGTTTACTCGCAATGTGGGATTGCCAAAAAGAAGGGAGGTTGCATAATTGGCCAATATTAGAACGGTTGGAGCACACGATCAATATTTAGGCTTGCTGGCTTGGATGGGGAGGTCGAAAAAAGCAGCCTTCTCATATATCAAAGACACGGTGTCGAAGAGGGTACACGGGCGGCATGAAAAGCCTCTCCCACCAGCGGGAAGAGAGGTTTTGATCAAGGCAATGCTCCAAGCTCTCCTATTATACATCATGACATTTGTACGGGATATCAAACAATCGATCATAAGCTTTCTTGGGATAAGCTTTGTCTTTGGAAAGCTTTAGGTGGTATAGGCTTTTGAGAGTTGACAAAATTCAATGAGGCTTTATTGGCCAAACAATTTTAGAGGATCTTGACGCGGCGACATACCCTCATGATTTCTTTGACACCTGCCAACTATTTTTCAGGTGTTCCCCCCATGAGCCGAGATTGGGAAATAACGTATCCAACACTTGGCTAAGCATTTTTGAGGTGAAATATCTTATCGACGCAGGTAGTCGATCGCGGGTGGGGACGAGTGAAAGCATTCGGGTTTGGGGGGATAGGTGGGTGCCGAGACCTCTTTCGTCTTCACTCCCCGTAAACTGGGGTTGGAAGATTTGACCAAATTTTCTTCTTTTTTCCATTAACACATCTCTAATAATTTAGTCCAATCTCATTCAGTAAATAATTTTATAGTTAGAGAGATACTGAATATTTTTCAATAAATAAACAAAAATTCCCTTTATGTTATAATCACATATTTTTTCCAAGCATATATATTCTTTTAATTTTAGATTTTAGTTAAATTTTATTTAATCTATTCCAATTTTTTTTTGAAAAAAATACATGTAAGTAAATTGCATTAAGTTATCAAAAACTTGATTTAAATATTTTCTCAAAATTCAAATTCTTTTCTTACCTATTTATTCTGTTTTGACATTTTAAAAAAAACTCTATAAAACTTAAACCAATGTATATAAATAATGCTTTTTCAAAAATATTTAATTCTTTCATCAAAATAAGTAAAACTTTGCAATGAAAGTTTTATATACTTTGTTAGGTAAATTCTTTTTCCCTAAAGATCATTCAACAAAGTTTTTATTTTTTAAGAATAATTAAATTAAAAATAAAAAATATAATAAAATAATTTTTTTTACAATGCAACGCACTGGGCAACTAATAGATAAGCCATAAAATATATAAAACCAATTTATCCTAATGTTTCCAAAAATATATGTCGTAAATTGTCATTAATTTGATTGAGCCATTTTCTCTCTAATCAAATGATTATAAGTCAAAACTGTTAAATTTTTTGTTTAATTTTTTATGAACTTAACTTTGTACTGTTTAATCTAAATATTTTTTCATAAGATATTTATCAATTACTTTGTATTTAATTTTTTAATTATTTACTTTCATGTCTTTGCCTAATTTTTTTTTTAAATTTTTGTTATATTTTGGGGAAAAAACAATTTATCTTCCCATGTGAAACCCAAGATATCTAATTTTTTTTTCTTCTATTCTATTTTCTTTTTTGATTTAGTTTTCAAGAAGAAACTTCTCATATAGGTTTTCTTTCATTAAAAAAAAATATTTTGATTTCGTATCTAAAGATGCAACTAGGAGATGCAAATAATTTTTGCAATGGTATATGATTAGGATGGTTTTGAGTTTAATTTGACTAATCAACATTTTAACTCTATTTAATCTTATCAGCCATAAGTTACTCTTCCGTCAAATTATACCTCTATGAATTAATGTATCACACTTTTTTCTCTCATCATAAGAACCCTAGAAATTTTTGAATAAGATACAAGGAAAATGAAATGTGAGGAAAAAAGTGACAAGAAACTTTATTAGGTCTTCAATTTTTTGAATGTCATCTAATTTTATATTTAGCAAAATAAGTCCCTTAGTTTTTTTCTGTTGATGTTTTCTTTTACTCTGCATTGTAATTTATGATTGAACAATTTCTGGACCATGCCACATTACCATAACGATTTTCAATCCTTTTTTCCCCATTAATGTTCTTTTTTTCCCACCATATGATCTATCCCTTATTTATATTTTAAGACAAACAAGTTTTTCTTTTTGATGGTCAAGTATCTATATATTCTATTAGTGACTTTTTGGCATCCTCGAGCAAAATATTGTGTATCTTCTTCTTTTTAATTTTATAATTATCATTCCTGTTCATTTTTTCAATTATATTTATTCTCATCATTTATTTGTCATATTATACACTCTTCATTTATGTATTTTAAAATTTTCTTTGTTGAATCTTTTTCTTATTTTCTCCACATGAAATCAAATAAAACACAAGTCTTCCTAGTTTGAGGAAGAAAATGAGAAAATTATTTTATTAAGATATACATCCTTTGAAGAAATGGTTTGTAAATGATATGATGATAAACATGTTGAATTTTGAATAGATAATTGTTGTTATTATTCAAGTTTAAGCATTAATTTGTTAATATACCCCAAAAGAGGGTGTATCCTTATTTCTACATGCTAACATGTACCAATATCTTCTCGACATTACAATTTTACTTTTATTTTGTAATATATACGTTATTAAAAAAATAACAACATTTGTGATTAAAAGGTACCTCTCCTATTTTATTGCAAATGCAGTTAAAGTTAATAATAAGTTTTGTATGATAAAAATATTTCTAAAAATATAATCTCAAACTATGATTTAAAACTACAAGAGTATATATTAAGATAAATTACTTATTTCCAAATACTTTTTTTAAAAATGAAGTAGCAACCTATTATTTGCTATTTAGTTTCATGATTTATATTCTTTGATGTTTACTTTAAAATCCATAAATACACTTTTTGCAATAAATAATTTTCACAAATTTGTTACGTGTATATTTTTATCCTTTTGTATATCTTAGACGAAAATGAAATCAATTCTTATTTATCTAACAAAGTATTCTTATGAAGGGAAAAAAAAGTTTTCCGTGCAAAGCATGGGTTAATTAACTTGTGTATGTGAAACCTTACTTCCAATATGACGAGTGAAATTGAATAAAATGCTTTCAATCAAGCATGAGTAGATTTAATAAAATTAAATATATACATATTGAACCAGAAAATTTTGATATATATGCAAACATATATTGTTGTTGTTTTTTTTCTTTTTTTTATCTGGTCAAGTGAATTTCAAATTTTAAAGAAATAAACTTAAGCTTAATATGATAGGATTGATAAAATGAAGCTCAAATGACAATTAGTTCTATATTGAGTGCAAAATAATTTGGTTTAATTTGTTAATTTCATATTTGTGTTCTGATGCATATTTGTTAACCAAAACTATAAAATATAACAAATTAGTTTTTAAATTATAAATATCAGAAGATGATTTGTTATGCATTTTAACATTAACTATAGACACTAAATGTTGACTTATTATGTTTTTTCTTTCCTTTTTTTATAACTACTATGAGGGATTGATTCCGTATATTTTATAATTTAGAAGTGTGAACGTAATGTAAAATATAATTTATGAGTGTAAAGTCGTGTAAGTAGCTGATAGAACTATACGTGAGAATTTATAAAACATCATAGAACAAGAATGATATTATAATTAATTATGAACTAAGAAACCAGCAAATAAATGGAATCATGGAAATCATATGAAAATATCAATTATGAGCAAAAATAGAATAGTGAAATTGTTGAAATTCAAACTAAAAATGTTAGGAAGAAGAAGCACGATTTTATTTATGCAAAATCATGAAATGTAAAATTAACATTATAAGCAAATTGAACTGAGAAATACTTTCTAGACAATTTTTCTCCCTTTGGCTTATGCAATTTACTCAGAATATCAGCTAGACATAGGACCCGTTTGGATAGACTTTAAAAAAAGTGCTTCTCGAATGGTTTTTTTATAATAGAGTTTTTTTAAGCCAAACATTTTTGTATTTAGATACAATAATTAAAAGTGATTTAAAAGGTGCTTTTATTTATAGCTACTCCAGAGTATGTGACGACCCGAAAAAATATACAATACTACATTAAGGTTCATAAATAACACGTTTAGTACAAAATATGATGGCTTTCATGGTACATCATAATTAATCCCTATCAATTCTAAGTAAAAGCTTCATAGTACTCTTCAGTTCCGCACTCCTGATGATCTGGTTCAAGTTGATCTAAAATAGGCATGTGAAACACGGTCAACAAACGTGTTGAGTAGAACTATTACACAATCACATAAGGTGCAAGTGTGTGAAAATTGCACATAAACATGTAAAATCACATAATATTCCCTGTTCGTCACATACAGTGACGTAATACCTTATAACTCCCACCACGATCAAACAATCAATATTCCAACTAAGTCACTCAGCGATTCTACCAATCCCAATCGAGTCACCCCAATGGTCATAACCCGGGTATATACCGAAACCTACAACCCACTCTCACATGGAACACTCCGTCCATATGAGGAGGGATTAAGAGATGGAGGGCTGGAACACTTTAATACCGGCATCTCCAATAGAATGTCCCGACGGAACTCAGCCACATCCATTCCACAATATTTCGGCCCAACACATAATTGAGAAATAATTTCTCATAACACATAGATCATAAAGAGCATAAATAAATATATCATGTTCATGCATGTACCTTTGTGAAAGCATAATAGCATGTAAACAATTATCATGATATTAACATGTATAGCAAATAATTTGAGGCATAAAATCTTAAAACGTGAACATAGGCAATCACTTGGTATTGGACCATTATTTTGGTAAACCTAAGTTAAAACCTTGTTTATGAAAATAATCTAAGATCATGTTGCCTAAACTACTTATTAGAATGGTAATAATTCTACCTTTCAAATGGTTTTAGGGACGAAAGAGGGCATATAAAGGGCTATATAGAAGGCTAATAGGTATATATGGATGAAAATAGAAGAGTTTGTATATATATATATATGTGGGTGGAAGATAGACTATAAATAGGAAGTGTTTTGGGTATTGAGAGTAGAGTTAGTGTGGGGGTGTGTGTTTAGGCGGGATTTAGTGTGTTGTGTGTGTGTTATAAATGTGAGCAACCCCTCCCCCCTATTTATAGTACTGTGATCAAGACACAAAATTATTATATAATAAGGTCTTTTTCCATAATTAATGCATTGATCTTATCCAATTATCATGCTTATCCAATTTTCATGCTTATCCAATTTTCATCCAAATCTTCACATTTAGTGTAGTGAAAATGACTCTATCATAATCTTATAACATTTAATAACATTTATTATTATGAAAAGGACATTTAATAGCCAGATTTTTCTAAACTATTCCAAACCTAATATCTATCTATATATATATATATGAATTTTCAAAATTATGTATATGTGTAATTGAAAATTTTGTATTTTATGATTAATAAAGAAAGAAAAGAAAGAAAAATGATTCCAATTGTTATAACTACGAATTAATAAATAAGCATAGGCATGTACCGTCAAGTTTTTCAAAAAAATTTCACATAATACTAGTATAATAATCATATAATCATCAAATAATAATATATTTAAAATGTAAGAAAATCGGGTCCTTACAGAGTAGCTTCTTCTAAGAAAAACCCTTTTTAGCTTCTTTTTTTTTGTTTTTTTTCTGACCTCTACTTTTGCAAAAAGCCCATCCAAATGCAATTATTTTTCTCTGAAGTGTTTTTTTTCAAAAAAAAAAAAAAAGCACAACCAAACGGGCTCATAATTGTAAGTTGTATTTCTATAATTTTAGGGTGGATTTTGATATAAGATTTGCAGAATTCTAACAAGTTCAGAAGTAGAAGTTATATAACTAGTCAATTTCAATAAAAAAATAGTAGTGGTATCGAATTATAGATGGTGATGCCCGGTGGTGATTATGGTACTGTAAAATTAAATTATTTTGTGATAGTTGGAAAAACAAAATTGATGATTGATTTTTTCTAGCTCAACGAGGACCATCTTTTGTGTTATTTGGTGAAAATGGTGGAAAAGTGATTTATGAATGTCTGTCATCGGGGATATAAGTTAAAAATTTAATTTGTGAATGTAATATGCAATATTGCCATACAAATAAAATAACATTATTTGTCATATTTATGCATATATATATATATAACAAATTCTAATAAAAATACCACTTCTAAATAAATATAAGAGGCAAATAAACATATTTGAATAAATAAAATATTAAATCTTCAATAAAATATACTCGCCTAGCATATTTATTGAATTCAGGCATCCTGAACTGTTTCCAACGTTTTTGATATTGAATTTTCTTGATATAATGACATTTTAGTCTAATTTATTCTCGAATAAATAGAAAAAAATAAATTAACTACAATATCATCAAATATTGCAAAATCCACATTAGCTAGGAATTTGTAAGTGATTTCACCACCTTCGGGAACAGGGCTAGATTGGTCGCAATTCATGTTCAAACAATGCTAAGCCAGTCTTAAAATGGTTTTATAGTCTATGTGCAAGCCTATAATACTCAGATTTTGTTTAACTCGTGTTCATTTTCATTATTCTGGGGTTTAACTAAAAAAAAAAACAGATGCATTTATCCTTGAATTTTGAACATTAACTCATTTATCACACTCTTTAGCTATAGAAATCATTAAATGCAGCTAGATTGGTCTCAATTTAATTTTAAACAACTCCAGTCCAATCTTAATATAGTTGTTTTACTCTTTCTGCTAGCCTATATTGATCAAATTTGGTTTAACTAGTATTTATTTTCATCATTTTAGGCTCTAACTACTCAAAACAGATGGATCTAGCTTTGAGTTTGTTTTAACTAACTCATTTATCACAATTTTTGAGCCACTGAAAATGTTGAATGGGGTTGGATTAGTCACAATTTGCATTCAAACAATGCTAAGCCAGTCTCAAAACGGTTATTTCCTCTGTGTGCAAGCCTATAACGCTCAAATTTTGTTTAACTCGTGTTCATTTTCATCATTCTAAGGTTTAACTACACAAAACAGATGGATATTGTTTAACTCGTGTTTATTTTCATCATTCTAAGCTTTAACTTTCATAAAATAGTTGGATTTAGCTTTGAATTTCTTTCATTAACTCATTTATCACACTTTTTTAGCCATAGAAAATTTTTAACGAGGCTAGATTGATCTCAATTCACATTTAAACAACGTCAATCCAATCCTAAAATGGTTTTTTTACTCTGTTTGCAAGCCTATAGTGTTCAAATGTTTGTTTTAACTAGTGTTTATTATCACCATTCTGTGCATTAACTACTCAAAAGAGATGGATTTATCCTTAAATTTTGTTCGTTAACCCATGTGCTACACTCTTTTAGCCATAGAAATTGTTAAACATGGCTAGATTAGTCTCAATTTATATTTAAAAAAAGCTAAGCTGATTTTAAAATGTTTTTTTTTGTTTTGTTTGCAAGTCCATAATGCTCAAATTTGGTTTAACTAGTGTTTATTTTTATTATAACAGGATTTAACTACTCAAAACAAATGGATTTAACTTTGAATTAGGTTAATTAGCTCATTTATCACACTCTTTTAGCCGCTGAAAATGCTGAATAAGGCTTGATTGGTTGCAATTCGCGTTCAAACAACACTAAGTGGGTCTTAAAATGGTTTTTTAGTCTGTGTGCAAGCCTATAATGCTCAAATTTTGTTTAACTCATGTTCATTTTCATCATTTTAGGGTTCAACTATGCAAATAGATAGATTTATCCTTGAATTTCGTTCATTAACACATTATCACATTCTTTTAGCCATAGAAATCATTAAACTTTGCTAGATTGGTCTCAATTCAAGTTTAAACAATACTAATAAGGATTCCTACGGGTAATAATAGTAATGTCCGAACCCACTTAATGGGGCTGTAGTTAAGGATTCCTACGGGTAATAATAGTAGTGTCCGAACCTACCTAATAAGGTTATAGTTAGGGCTTGATTAAGTTGGCTAATATAGATTCCAAATATTCACGAGCATGGATATGTAAATGAAAGCGTTTGATTCAGTTGTGTTATCTGTTCAGCTATTTGAAAGTATAAAGCCTTCATTTTGAAACTTGTGTGTTTTACAAATATGATTTTCGTGTTATACATATATATAACTTTCTCAAGTCCGATAGAGGGTCAATAGATCCCGTACTGGGCGAGTGTCGCTGATCACTCCACTAATAACCTTTTGCAGAGGATAGTATCGAGGAAGGTGATGAGGAACAATTTTAGGGTTGGTGATCACATTGAAGACATCGTTGGCTAGAGAACATAGTATTATTATTAGTTACGTCATTTTATTTAAGACCTTGTTTATGGAGATTATTATAGTTTAATTTTCTATTTATGTTTTTAAACTAGAGTTGTAACAACTAGGGTTATTGTCTTTTATTGTTAATTGAAGATTATTATCTTTCCAACTACGATGTTCGACTAAGGCTTTCCGATAAATATTTTATGGTTCTTAGTATGTTTTGATTTTCGTGGCTTGGTGTCTCTGAGTCCTTTCGGGCTTAGGAGCATTGCCGTGCTGCGTCCCGAATTCGGGGCATGACATAAATGGTATTAAAGCTTAGGTTATGATCTTTGGAATTCTATCGATCAAACATGACGAAAAATTAGAGATTTAATAGTTTTCATAAGTGATGGATGATGGGGTGTAACTAGTTTGGGGTACTCTAAGATTTTCATCACTTAACCAAGAAATTTCATCAAGATGTAAATGCTAGGCTATAACATACTATAGTGTAAACCCTGTGACCTTTTAGGACTAATGCAAAATAGCGCATGTATATTTCTACTTTATTCCTTTTCTTAGAAGAATATGTGATATATGAGTATAGTTATAGCTATCCAATTAAAGAGTTATTTAGTTACAAACATTCACTAATGAGTGGTGAGGGAGTTCTTAGAGAATTTGTGCGAGTCTATCCTCACATTTTGAAACCTAAGGTATAGCAAGTTTCGAGGGCAAAACGTTTTGTAAGGGGGAGAGAATGTGAAACCCCGACCATTTTACACAGTATATTATTATTATTATTATTATTATTATTAGTCAATCGTTTTAGGACTGAGATTATTATTGAGCAAATCCTATTAGGCTTAGGACTATTGGGCTAATTATATTAGGTCTAGGAATCTTTTATGACCCATAAATCCTATAGCGTATCAAATTAGGATTTAGCATTATATTAATTAGACACTTAGGGTAATACACACACATACAAATAAGAGATAAATCTAATAGAGAGAGAGAGGGAGGCAGCAACAAAACTCCGCATTTGTTAGTGCAACGACCGAAGATCACGAACTATCGTAGCATCACCCATGAGTTACAGCAAAAATCATTCACAGTTGTAAGGTATTGACTTTTTATCATATTTTTTTAAAGCCTCGTAAGAAAATCAATCCTAATAATCATGACTTGAGGGCTATAGCATCATAAGAAAGTGGGGAATCTGACTTAGCACCTCAAATCACTTCATGACGTAGGAATTATTATGAGTATAGAAACCTACTTACATGCACATGCACACACACATATATATAAATATGTCCCGCTACATATATACACTTCGGATGAATGATTTTGGGAGAGTAGATCAAATATATTGATTTTGGGGTAGTAGTAAAGTATTACGAATTTCATAATTTATTTTGAGATCATAGATCATAGATATTGACTTGCAATCCCTCTTTACATTATTAGATCTGAATAATCATGATTAGGACTTGGTTTGTTAAGCCTCAACAATCGCAGAAATTTGAATAGACTCGGGTAAGTGGTTTCCTCCCTCTATTTATTTTATAGAAATATGTTTTTCTTAAATTTGTGTCTTTGTTTTATTTTCTTATATAAAAAGTGGATTTTAGCATGCTATTTTACCAATTTTCTCTATGTAAAGCTAAAAGTTGTTTTGAGTTGTGCTATATGTGTATATGTGAACATGCTCTAGACATTTGGAATTCTCTCGGTATGAACGAGTTCAGAAATTTTTGACCGAGCTATGGGGTATAGTAGCAATTTCCGAACCCACTTAACGAGGTTGTAGTTAAGGCCCTCCTACGGGCAATAATAGTAGTGTCCGAACCCGCTTAACAGGGTTATAGTTAAGGCCCTTATATGGGTAATAATAGTAATGTCCGAACCCACTTAACGAGATTGTAGTTAAGACCCTCCTACGGGTAATAATAGTAGTGTCCAAACCCACTTAACGGGGTTGTAGTTAAGGCTCTCCTACGGGTAATAATAGTAGTGTCCGAACCAACCTAACGGGATTATAGTTTGGGCTTGATCAAGTTGGCCAATATAGATTTCGAATGTTCACGAGCATGGATATATAAATGAATTTGTCTGATTATGTTTTGTTATCTGTTTTGTTACTTGAAAGTGGAAAACATTAATTTTTGAATCTTCTCTATATTTGCAAAGTGTGATTTTTATGCTACATATACATGTAGCTTGCTCATATCCAATAGAGGGTAAAAAGATCGCTCATACCACTAATAACAATTTTGCAGAGGATAGTACCAACAAGGGTGATGAGGTCCAATTTTTGGGTTGGAGATCATATTGAATTCATCGTTGGCTAAAGAACGTAGTAATATTATTAGTTACGTCGTTTTATTTAAGACCTTGTTTATGGAGACTATATATTATAGCTTAGCTTCTATTTATATTTTTGAATTGAAGTTGTAATAGTAGCTAGGGCTATTATCTTTTCCACTGCGATGTTGAACTAAGTTTATTTTAAATAAATATTTTATGATTTTAGTGTGTTATGATTTCCGTGGCTTGATGTCTCTAAGTCCTTTTGGGCTAAGGGGCATCGCCGTGTTACGTCCTAGATCTGGGGCGTGACACTTGTTCTTATGATTTTTAATATAAGATACAGTAATATATGATATTATACACATGTTCATTCTATAAGTTGTAGTGGACTTGTCATTTTCATCTTCAAAATACATCATAAGACATTTATTCCTATTATTTTAAGATAAGATGATCTTTGATAATTGAATGCCACTTGCTAGGACACTTGTATATATTATTTGAAGAAGAAAGCACACTTGTGCACGTACTTGGATTAATTCATCATAACACTTTGATGTTATATACATGTCTTTATCTTAATCCATGGGCTACAATCTTGCCCTTAGCCCTTAAGTAAAAATTAATGGTCATGATTTAGCCACAAATACATAAATTGATATGAAAGAGATAGGATTTTTGACACCTAAACCCTTATCAAATCTTGAATTGTACACTTAGATGACCTAAAAACTTGCCACAACAATTGTCTTGAAAATGACTAAAGATTTAGCAATTAAAATAATGGTTGTGTCTAAAGCAAACACCTATAAATAGGGGGCCTTCCCCCACATTTAAAAAGCACAACACACACTCAACACACACACAAACACACACTGCACACATAGCAGCTGCTGCTGTTACGCACAAATAAAAACACACGGCGCACATACATTCACACACATAGAAGAAAATCCTAGAGTTTGTGTACACATAGTTATAAGGTTTTTACCAAGTCGACATAGCCAATCTAATCGATAAACTTGGTGTGACAATAAAACCCTAAGGTAAGTGCCTTGCCCATTCTTTTCTGGGGCACTGAACTATATGATATAAATATTATCGTATGACCTACTGCTTGATTTATGTTATGCGATTCATATATATTTTACGCTCTGTATTGCAACATAATGATTTTCTAGATTATCAATCTTGTTATTTTAAAAGATATGCTTGCTTACATTGGTTATGGTTTAATTATCACCGTATCGGAAACAAGCTATTATATTATTGAAAATTATGAGCTTTATTGTATTGTTTATTCAATAATTGACACCAATGGGGATGCCCATGGGAGAGTCAAGGCCTGGTACGTATAAGGGGGATATATATCAGGGGAAACAGACAGACGGTGAAGTCCTTTTTATATGATACCCTACCTTAGGATCCAATTACTACGCACAGTTGGAGGTTGGCTATAGTAGGATTGGATCAGTGTATTGTGTAGGCATGTGGGATACGTAGGCTTTATGATATTTTATCATTTTGCGTAGTCATAAGGTTGAAGATACTATTTATGGCTTGCCACTAGTATTGATTATCCTCCAAATTGTATTATAAAATACAGATTTACATTACAATGCCCTTCATCATGATTTACTATTTTAAATAGTTTTCTGAATCCTTTTCATCTATATCACTTTATATTGTGCCTCACTAAGTCACTTGGATGTACGACCTCATCTCTTTACTGTTCACTACCTCAGACTCAGGCCAATAATTAGAGAGGGGATCCCCATAAGGCGACTAGTATACACCTAATCACTAGCACTTAGCCTTTGGCTTTGTTTGCTAGAATAGTTGTCAAAAGGAACATGATTTTGCAGTTTGAGCTACAAAATATGATTATATTGGTTTTGCACCCTTATTGTGCTTACATAATTATATATATATATATATATATATGTTTCTGTCTCACCTCCACTGTGCCATAAAGAATTATTGGATGATATTCATTAGGATGTTCGTATTGGGTGTCAATCACAAGATTGGTACTCAATATGATCGTCAGTGGGCTTCAATCGTATAGGATGGTCCTAGCAAGAGGGATGCCACAATATTAGTAAAATAAATGACTTACTATCACGCCTCGGATCCAGGACGAGGCACGGCGATGCCCCTAAGCCCAAAGGACTTAGAGACACCAAGCCATGAAAATCAGAATATACTGAAAACCATAAAATATTTATTGAAAAGCTTTAGTCAAATATCACAGCGGAAAAGATAATAATCCTAACTATTACATCTCCAATTCAAAAACATAAATAAAGACCAATCTATAATAGTCTTAATAAATAGTCATTCAAGGAAACAACAAAAATAAATAGCAATAACTAAAATTATCTAAGTAGGGACTCCTTCAATCTAATCGCCAACCCCAAAATTGTCCCTCGTCACCCTCATCGGTACTATCCTCTGCAAAATAGTTATTAGTGGTATGAGCGCACTCACCCAGTAAAGGATTTGAGCAAGTTACATGTATATATAACATAAAAATCATTCTTTGCAAACATAGACAAATTTCAAAAATTAACATTTTCCATTTTCAAGTAACATAACAGATAATAAAACAGAATCAGACCAATTCATTTATATATCCATGCTCGTGAACATTAGAAATCTCTATTGGCCAACTTGATCAAGCCCAATCTATAACCCCATTAGGTGGGTTCGGACACTGCTATTATTACCCATAGGAGGGCCTTAACTACAACCCCGTTAAGTGGGTACGAAAATTGCTACTGTACTTCGTAGCTCGGTTAGAAATTTTGGAACTCGTTCCTTCTGGTAGAATTCCAAGTGTTCAGAGCATGTTCACATATACACAGATAGCACAACATAAAACAATTTTAGCTTTTTGTATAGAAAATTCATAAAATAGCATACTCAAATCCAATTTTTCATAAGAAAATAATTTACTTGAACAAAAATATAAGTTTCACAAAAACATATTTTTATGAAAGAAATAGAGGGAAGAAAACACTTACCTTAATCAATCACTCCATTAATATGTCAAACTCTTGGCAACTCAAAAGTCTAATCCCGATAGACTGAATCTAAAAATATAAGATATGGGTATTAAGCTATTGCTAAATAATCGTATAAAATTCATAATTAGGGAACCTTATGAAACCTAACTCTTAGTCCTTGTTTAAGATGAATTATAAATCTAAGCCAACTTGGATACAATTTTCCATAACACCCCCTATTTGCATACTAAAAGGCGTAGTTTGCACACACTTTACAATAATAACCTTCAAACCTACACACACTAGCACTATGTATAAGGAACTCACCATATACATACACACACACACATGCATTGATGTATATATATATATATATATATAATTACCTAGTTTCATATATACTTACGTGTATGAATATAATATATATATATGTATATCTAGTAAAACAAGGACTTGGTCCATGCACTTATGTCGATATGTATATACAACCATTATTCGTAATCAAAAACCTATTCACAAGTTTACTAAGGTGCCACTAACTTCTGTATGCATAGGATTTGTAACATGTAGAGTTTTGTCCTTTATTGGACTATTAATCATGATATATATATATATATTGAAGGCAAAATAAAACAAAAAAAACTTACAATGTTGATTACGGTTGCAATGTTAGACTCCATCGACTCCTATGGTGTTGAATTGTGCAGGTCTTAGACATACGAATTAGGGTATTAAATTAGTGTGATTAATACTTATTAGGTATATATATACATATATATATATATACAAATAACCCTAAATGTCCAACTAATACAATACTAAATCCTAATTTGATACACTATAGGATTTATGGGTCATCAAGGATTCCTAGACCTAATGGAATTAGCCCAATAGTCATAAGTCTAATAGGGTTGGCCTAATAATCCTAAGCCCAACATAATTTGGCTAATAATAATAATAATTATAGAAATAATTACAATAACAAAAATAAAAATAGTAATCATAATAAAAATCAATTTGAGTATTTATAATGGCAATATTAATAATAGAATATGAATCCTAATAATAATTTCTGTTCGGAGCTTATTTTATACAATACAAGAGATAATGATCTTATTCATAATACTAATATACACCTTTAGCCAACACGATTAAATATGAACTCGAGCTCAAATTTCTCAAAGGTACAATTTTCTATAAAAACGTTCTATAACAAAATAAATAGATCAAGCTTCTAATCAAGAGCTAGAAGAACTAATTATAATACAATTAGACTTTATTTTATATATCCTATCATGACAACACATCACACACACCTAAAGGTGTAATATGCACACACCACATAATGATTGAAGAGATTGAAACGCAATTTCTTTTTTTTTTCTTTGTTCTTTTAAAATTTGTCTACAAATCACATGATTTTAACTTTTGCATATGATACAAAAACTTAGAGCGGAGAACTTACAGGTTGTGGTTCGTGAATTCCGCAGTTGTAATCCGTGAGTACTAACCGTCTCTCTAAATCTATTCTACTGTATATTATCTCTTATCGTGAGTATATATAATACTAATTCCTAAACCTAATATGATGAACTCAATAGTCCTAAGCCTAATAGCATTAGTCTAATAATCCTAAACCCAATAAGATTTTACTAATAATAATAATAATCATCGTAATAAATAAACATAATAATAATAAGTCTCATATAGGTCAGGGTATCACACTAACGACGCCAAAAATTTGTTCGTGCAAAAGCCACCAATATGCAAGTATATGTTTTACGAATAGTAATAAAGGATGTGACCAGTGTCATTCCCATGAGAAACCAATCTATTTAATTACTAAGTACTATTCTAATGCAATCCTTCTTTATTCAAACAATCTAACATAATAGGAAAATAATTAAAAGTAAGGAACGCATATAATAAAAAGAAAGCAATGAATGGAAATTCAATATTACTAAAGCCTAGAACTACGTTATATCTCCTAATTAAACAAATTGAACCCGTCCTTATCTCACATTAAAATTTAATTACCCTGGTTACTGGTCCCAAATCCATAAATATTACAAATGTCTTTTGACCATTTCATAAATTACTTTTTATCTTGCAATCCACTATACTCCTATGTGAATTAATAAAGGAAAAATATTTACCATATATTTGAATTGGACTACCTGTGGCGTGTAAGTGTATTACTACCCTGCCCACAAATCAATCTAATTTGTCTCTGCAAAATAAATTGAACACAAGTTTTTCTTTTGTCAATCTATCTTAATATCATTTTCTAAACTCAATTAGAATTTAAATAAGTAATCTAGATGGTGATCAGACAATTAGGTATGTGAATCAAACACTAAAGAGAAAAAACAATCAGAAATCAAGAAATAACAAAGGGAATAAATGCAAGTTCAATTCATTCAAAAATAATCATTCAAAATTCTAGAAAAGAAATTTAGTTCATAACATAATTAGAAAAAAATATAGAAAATAACGATGACACCATGAAATCAAGATTCAAAAGGAAGAAAATGAGAACAAAAATTCTAATGATAGTGTTGTTGCACTAAACTTCGCTCCCCCTCAAAGCCTTGAATATCCAAGTATCAACTAAAACTAAAGAATCTAATTTAGAAAGAAAATAACGTTGAAAGATGAACAAATGAAAGATTGCATGTCTTCTATAGCCAACAACCATTTATAATAAAGCCCCAACCCTAGTAAAATAAGATAAAAATTCTTTCCAAATTAGCCTAGGACACTTTTCTTGTATTCATTGTGCTTGTGCATAAGAAATCCTGTGCTAGAGCACAATATTTTGACTTTATGATAATTTTTGAAATTTTACGCAATGCTAGTTGTGGCCCCTCTCCCATTAGGATCTTCCTATACAGTCAGAGTCCATTGACGATTGTACTGAGCACCAATCTAGAGATTAATACTCAATACGAATGCATATACTGACATTACACAGCGGAGGTGAAGTAGAAACATAACACGATTTATATATATATAAACTAGGGTATCAAAGGTACAAAAGCAAAATACCCGTTTTATAGTACACATAGCCAAATCATAAACTGTCTAGGTAATAAACATAGCAAAAGAATATTGATGTGTGTGTAGTGTGAATCACAAAAGAATATAGACTTATCAAAAATATGACTCAAAACCATTAAATCACAATCAAGTGTGTGTAGTGTGAATGGTGTGTAATATCTAGATGAAATAATATTAATAGTGAGTCACAAATAGAATCTCCAACGTTATGACTACCCAAAACAAATAAATCATGACATATGTCCTTATGCCTCCCTCATCAAGGAGCTACCTTGACATTAAACATGATGGAGATGCATATCGATCCAATTCTATTATAGTCAACCTCCGACTGTATGTAGGGATCAGATCCCATAGAATGGTATCATATAATAAGCTCCATCGATGTTCCATTTCACCCGACAAATCCTACTTATATGTATGGGCCCAAACAGGAGTTCTCTCAAGGGTATCCCCAAGGAGACAGCCATGGCAGCATAAATACGGCTCACAATTTCAAGCTTTTTGGATATAGCAAACTTATAGCAATAATTAATTGCAACATGAAGTAAAATTTGTAAAGAACATCATATAGATAGGGTACGCCACAATAGAATAATTATTTCATGTAGTTCAATACCCCAAAAAAGAATAGACAAAACTCTCACCTTAGGGTTTATTGTGTCACCAAGTTTTTGTCGACCCAGTAATTGCCTAAAGTTTGCTTTAACGACTAAGGTTAGAATATTATGTCGTAATTGCACTTGACTAGTAGTTATTAATTAAGGGATAATATAACTAATTAGACATAGTTATAATATATAAATTAGAGGTGATAAGTAAATTAAACTAACTTGTGCTTACTAATTACTTTAAGAAAATATTATGCCTATGCACATGAATACATAATATTTTTGCATAAGTGTACATTTATAGTTTTTAAAATAGCTTTATGTTCATGTATGCTTATGGTTTAAAGGCAAAACCCTAGTTGTTAATTATGTATGCATATGTATTGTGACGACCCGATAATCCTTATTATTTAAATAATTGATATAAAACCTTATGCTTTTTGAAAATGTCCTTATTACTTGTTGTTTTCAAAATTTAGTCTGATTTTGAGAGTAATTTACAATTTGAACGGTAAAGTACTAATTTTCGAATTTTGATTACCATTCTTGGAAAATTCGTCTGTTAAATACTTATGAGTTTTCAAAAATAATATAAATAAGTATTCTAGACTTTTATGCATGGAGAAGATGCAATTTGAATAAATTACATAATATTTCAAATTTTAGAGGAATTTGACATTCTAACACAATTTTAGAAATTTTATGTCTTAAATTGTAATTTTCGAAATGTTATATGTTAAATTTATAATTTCTAGGAAATATAAATATAATTTCAGATTTATAAACATTAAATTTCATAATTTTGGAATTTTTCTAAATTAATTATGAATTTTTGAACTTTATGCCCTAAAACCCTAATTTTCGGTTTCTACAAAAATGAATAAATACAAATTCGAATTTTTAATTAAATAAAGATGTGATTTTAGATTTTATAATATTATGATAAGATTATGATAAGATTTGGATAAGATTAGATAAGATCATGATAAGATTTAGATAGGATTAGATAAGATTACGACAACGTTAGGATAAGATATGATAAGATAATAATAATTAGAAAGTGACTTAAAGTATATAATAATTCTATTTCTTGACCTAAACTCTATAAAAAGGGGGGCATTATCTTCATTTTCCACACACAACACAAATCCCGCCTAAAAACACACCCCCTCACTCACTTTACTCTCAACACCCAAAACACTTCCTATTTATAGCCTATCTTCCACCCACATATATATACATAAACCTTTCTTTTCACC
This sequence comes from Petrea volubilis, assembly GCA_026212405.1. Classification (NCBI taxonomy): domain Eukaryota; kingdom Viridiplantae; phylum Streptophyta; class Magnoliopsida; order Lamiales; family Verbenaceae; genus Petrea; species Petrea volubilis. Next base: position 8,737,135 of record CM047880.1, read on the forward strand.
TGTATATATACCTAAAAAGCCTTCTATATCCTCTCTTTTTCCCTAAAACATTTGAAGGTAGAATTATTACCTTTCTCATAAGTAGTTTAGGCAACATAATCTTAGATTATTTTCATAAACAAGGCTTTAACTTGGGTTTACCAAAATAATCGTCAAACAACAAGTGATTGTCTATGTTCACGTTTTATGATTTTATGCCTCAAATTATTTGCTATACATGTTAATATCATGATAATTGTTTTTATGTTATTATGCTTTTATAAAGATACATGCACGGACATGGTATGTTTATTTATGCTTTGATAAAATATGTGTTATGAGAAATTATTTCTCAATTATGTGTTGGGCCCGAAATATTGTGGAATGGATGTGGCTGAGTTCCGCTTGGACATTCTATTAGAGATGCCAGTATTAAGTGTTTCAACCCTTCATCTCCTAATCCCTCCTCATATGGACGGAGTGTTCCATGTGAGAGTGGATCGTAGGCTTCGGCATATACCCGTGTTATGACCACTGGTGTAACTCGGTTGGGATTTGTGGAATTGTGGAGTGACTCGGTTGGATTATTGATTGTTTGATCGTGGTGGGAGTTATAAGGCATTACATCACTATATGTGATGAATAGGGAGTATTATGTGATTTTAAGTGTTTATGTGCACCTTTCACACACATGCACCTTATGTGATTGAGTAATAATTCTACTCAACCGTCGCTTTGATTCATCTTTATGTGACTATTTTTAGAAAGAAATGAGATAGCGGATCAGAGTGACGCAACGAAAGCATTTGAAAGCCTTTTACACAATAAAGTTACTTTTGTATTATTTTTGAAAAATGTAACTCCTGTATTGTGTACAAATTTTATGTGAAAATTATTATTTATTTTTAATAAAATATAAAGGGTATTTTTTTCGGGTCGTGGCATGTATAGGCATATAGGCAAGCCTTAAGTTACTACATTTATGCAAACGTAAAACATTTACATGAGTGTTTTTGTGAAATAACTAGACATAAACATGTGAGCATATAGGCATGATTTAGCTACTTAAAAATGAATGAAATTCTATGTAAAACACATAGGGAGTATAGGGTGAAGACATACCTTCTAATAGAGTGTAATTGCTCTAGGGTTTTCTCTTTTATGTGTGTGTGATTGTGTGTGTCGTGTATGTTTTTGGGCAGCAGCAACTGCTGTGTGTGTGTGCAGTGTGTGTACTGTGTGTATGACGACCCCGAAATCCCTTTATTATTATTATTAGTCTTATGGCTATTATTAGATTAATACTATCATTAGTGGCTACATACATGCGTACATTTTTAATTACAACGTATAAGGTACATTACATAAGGGTACATCAACAAAAGAGAGTCTCGACTTGCTAGTTTACTATTGATACATAGCAAAAGCAAAAACCCAAAACAGGTACGCAGCGGAAAATCCTACATCCTTCTTCCTAGTAAAATGCTTCAAAAGGTTCCTCCTCCTCACCATCATAAAAGCTATCTTCGGAAGCATCTAAAATATTATATAACATGAAATCAACATACGTTGAGTAGAAACACTTCTTTATACACATAAGGTGCTCGGGTGTCAAGTGCACATTAGTTACACATAGCACACATATAATTTCACACTTTCTACCTTTCGTCACCTGACAGTATTGTTCTACGACCCTCTCTCTTGAGTAGATCCCTCCGTCTACCCAAGGGGGGGATTAGGAGATGGAAGGATAGTGAACTCTCCCGGCTACTCAATAGTATGTCCCGGTGGAACACCCCCCAGACCATTCCAGCACATATGGGCCCATTCACACAATTGCAATTTGTTCACATATGCACATCATCATAGTTTAGCAAAGTAAGCTCCACACGTATAAATGAAAGCTTTACATTTGCTTATTAAGCATACTTACATAGAAATGGTAAATATATATATATATATATATATATAGCTAGTAGCAAAATATGTAAATAGATAAAATATGAATATAAATATATAAATATATAAACATAACTAGTGTAAATATATAAATATAAAGATAAAAAAAATAACTAATATAAATATATAAAATATATAAAATGTGATATAGATAAGTATATATATAAAGATGATAGAAAAATATATAAACTATATAAAGTGTGATATAGATATAAGATGACTGAAATTATCTACGTATATATAAACTAATAAAATGAATATAAGTATATATATACTTATACGTACCATATATATATATGTATAGATTAATGTAGTCTTACTAAGTATTACTAAGTATATAATTAGTCTATAATAAGTAGACATATATATATACGTACATAACTATATATATATAGATATATACCTAATATAATATGAATTAGCTAAATGAATAGATAACAATACTTTAAATATTTATATCTATATATATACGTACATAGATATATATATATATATATATATATATATATCTCTATAATCATCAAAGTAGGCATAAAACTATACAATAAAGTATAATAAATAGATATATGGAGCTTTCTTCACAATTACTTTCAAGGCAACATAGGATATTCCCCTACTAGCTCATTTAAAGAATCATGGTCTCATACTACCTCATATAAAGCATAGAACTCACATAATAATCCAAATAAAACATAAGAATGCCATATTATTGTAAAAAGGCACAATAATCACATAGTTGTCCAAGAAAGCATAGTAAGCACATAGAACTCCAAATAATCATACTAGTCACATGAGATCTTCAAGATCATGCTCATAATTCTATCCATCCTTCAACTTCCTCCCAACAAGAGTTAAACATGATAAAATTAACTATAGAGTAACATGAAGATAGCAACATAACTAAAACCCTCAACTTGGAGGCATGTTTGGCAAAAGCTCTCACTCTAGGCCATTCAAGCTTGTTCTTTTACATTGCTTGGGCACAAGAGTATGGAAGCTTGCCTAATCTCCTCAAGAAGAAGAAGAAAAACCCTCTACTAAGAAGAGTTCCTACCTTAGTCCTTCAAAGTGGTGTATTGATTTGGAGAGAGTGAAGTGTTTGAGGAAAAAAAATGAAAGAGAGTGTAAGAGCAAGAGAGAGTGCACGGTTTTGGGCTGGAAATGGCTGAAAAAATGAGGATTGTGGTGTATATGGTCTTGTGTAATTATTTTCTAAGTATTAGACACAAATATCCAATTATTAAATTCAACTAAATACCTCTTCCATATATTATACATGGTTATATATGCCTACACCTATTTTCACTAAATACCATGTATATGTATGTGGGTATGTGTGTGTGTGTATATGTAGCCATGTACATCACTACTAGTATATAGTTATTTATGTATATGAGGCTCAAGAGTATGTATTAGTAAAGATATTTTGATAAAATATAAAATAAAATCAACTAAAATCAAACAAAAACCTATATAATCTGAAACTCTTATTTATTAAGTATTTTATTGCTTATTTCTCAGGAAAAACGAAATTTGGGGTTGGAAAGGTGAAAAGACCAAAATACCCCTTGTTTTGCCAATTTTTCGAAAATCGCCCAAAAATAGAAATAAAATTCTAAAAATTCGAAAATTAATTTTTATAAGTCAAATAAAATCTAAAATATTTATTTATATTATTATTTTCATTCTTTGATAATAATTAAGCATTTTAAAAATTATATTTCAAATTAAGAACTTAAAGACAATGTTTTTCGAAAATTACTAAAAATTCTTGGGAAAATAGGTAAAAGGTGAAAATAATATATTAAATAATTCTGGGAGTTTAGAAAGATTAAATGAATGAAATTTTAAGAATATTTGGAATTTATAATATTTTATCAATATTTATGTAGTAATATGCTCATTTGTTCGCATATAAAAATCATATTTTGAAAGAATAATCTCTAAAAAACAATAACTCACAAAATAATCATATAAAACTTGTATAATATAAAATATTTAAATAAAGGATTTACCGAGTCGTTACAGTGTGTGATGTGTGTGTTATGTTTTCCAATTGTGGGGGAGGCCCCCATATTTAGAGATGTTTGCTCAAGACACGTACATTCTTAAATTGGTAAATCTTTAGTCCTTTCCAAGATAATTTTTGTGGAAAATTTTTAGGCCATCGAAGTGTTCAAATCAAGATATGATAAGAGTTTAGGTGTAGGGATTCCCATCTTTATCAAATAAATGTGTGTTTTTGGCTAAATCATGACCATTGATTTTTGTTGAAGGACTAAGGGGAAGATTATAGCCCCTGGATCAAGAAAACGACTTATAAGTAACATAAAAAAAGTTATGATGAAATAATCCTTGTAAGTGTACAAGTGTGTTTTCTTCAAGTAGTATACACAAGTGTCCTAGGCTTTATTGATGATGAAGACAAGTGTTCCTACATGTGTCTTCTATGTCTTGAAGATTGCCTTAGCTTAAAATTAGCGGTGCAAGTGTCTTGTGTCTTGAAAAATAGCAAGAACAAGTGTCTTGTGAATTTTAGAAGATCAAGATTCTTGACCTTTTCTTAAATTTCATAAGAACAAGTATCTTGTGGCTTGTATTGATAATGAAAATGACTTTCCTACAAATTATAAGAATAACATGTGTACCCTAACATGTCTTTGCTAATGAAAATAACATATGCCTAAAATCTTATCTAACATATAATATAAATAGGTATCTAACACGTGTAGCAAATGAAATAATTTTTTTTTAAGATTTTCGATAATAATTTAATAATTGTGCCTTGTTGGCATTTGTTGAACTTGTCTATAGCATATGCATATAAGAAATTGTTCATTTCCTTGCTTTACTTGTGGAATTTGGATAGAAATACGTGTTCAAGGAATTTTTATTGTATGTGTTGAGAATTGGTTGTTGAGTTAAGTGTGATAACTTTTGACTTATAAAGAAAATGAATCACGGACAAGTAATCTTTCCATGCCTAGTCCGAAACACATTTTGAGTGAATAGACTTGTTCTTTCTTGATTGTTTCATGCTAAATTTCTAAGTGGTTTCTTAAGTTTTAAGGGTTGCTTTGGAAAAAAAAGTTGTCTATTTATACATTGATTGAGTAACCGGATATATGCATCAGCAATGTGTGCCTTCACCTAAAAAGATCATGTATGAGTATGACTTGAAAAAAAAAGACAAAAAAAGAATGAAATCTCTTGTTTAAAGTGATAAATTTTCTTTAAAACTTGAAAGATAAAACACTTGCTCCTTAACTCGCTATAACATTCTCTCTAAGGCCTTGAATCATGCATTTCTATTTGAATGAAGTAAGTGCAAGTTTGAGGAAACGATGGCTTCGAAGTATGCATGAGTTAAGATGATGGAAACAAATGAAGGGTAAAGTGCTTTGTAATTGTTTTGAATATGTTCAAAACAACATTAGATGAATGTTCATCGTTTCTTTGTTGGAAGACGAGCAAATGTTTAAGTGTGGGGGAGTTTGATAAGCCTAAAAGTTGTATATTTTTATGAGGTTAATTGTTATAATTTTTACTAAATATTAATAAAGTTTAATGATTATATTGTTAAATTTTAATTAACTGTAATTAAACTTTATTTCTAATAAAAAGTGTTAAAAGTCTTGAAACTTCTTATTTGATGACACATTTCCTTTTTTGATTAGGATTCTACAAACGAATAAGGAAATTCAATCTCCAATTGGATTCAACTAGCAAAGAAATTCGATTCCGATTAGGATTCAGCCAACTATATTCCCACATCTATAAAGAGGGCTCTTCTCCACATTATTCCATGAACTTGGATGGTGGATTGAATAGAAGAATTCAACGAGGGTATGACAACCACAAAGATTTAACTCCCAATTGCCGGAAAAGCTCCATATTAGTATGTTTTATGTTTTCTTTTATGTTTTTTGTTCTTTTAGTCAATTTTATTTTTATTACGTCTATATAATTTATTTTCTAAGGGCTTTAGGTAGATTCATGAGATGATTTTCTTGTAATTTATTTGAACATCCTTGGTACTTGAGTTTTATCTATCCTATCTATATTTCAAGCGCTTAATTACTTGTAAATTTTTGGCCAACTTTTACAAGTTTTGAGATTTTATATTCGATTACAAAAGGGTGTGTATAAAATTTGACTATTTGTTTTATAGATATAAGGAACGCATAGGTTAGAAATAATTATGCTCTTGCGCGATTGGTTAAATTAATTAGCATACTTTTTAACTAACACAACTCTTGTGCGCAAAGGGCCAAGGGATCCGTATGTGATCACAAAAGTAGACACGTAGCATTATTTGGTGCATTTGTTTTACATTCGAAAAAAGACTACAAATATTTTCATGAGTTGGATCATGGGATGATAAAAAGTCAAAATCTAGGATTATTTGAATAATTATTCGAAAGGATCCGATTGATAAAACCTAGGCCCTAGTTTTCATACTTGTTTCTTTTCTTTATTTATTTTCTTGCCTTTTTATTTTACTTTTCTAATTTTTCGTCAAAAGTTCGAAGTCTAAAAAATAAATAATTTACAAAGTCAGTACTCTACTCACTTACATATTACATGAGCGACACATACACTTGCGATTCACAACATGCCCTAAAAAAAGACAAGTTTACCTCGTCTCAGACAGAACCTCATTTTGGCTCGTTACTGCACGCTGGCTTAGGACTTGGACTCATACCTCATAAGGCGGTATTATCAAACAAGATGGAGAAAGGTTTTCGATATAAAGGGAGAGTACATCTGGCGGGCTGATAGATGTTAGCTGCCAACCCTTGATGGAGCCAAGGAATGAAGAAAGGAAAGAAAATCATACCAAAGTTATATTAGGAAATTTAGCAAAACATTAGAGAATGGCGGATATCTCGACGGACTTGTTGCACAATAAAAAGGAAGACAATCACAGAGAGATAATTGTATATAGTATTAACACTGAGATAGAGAGCAGATCTGCATGGGGTTTTCACTATATTTTAGGTGGTTCATTAAACTTTTTCTAGATGTATGTTGCTCCGATTCCCAACCTTACAACTTTATAATTTGCGTTGAGCATTTTTGTAGTAATTTCAGGGGATTTAGATGCCTTAAGTTGTTGGTCCATGCTCTGGACTTTGGTGACCACATGAGTTCCTTGCCATACTTTGGGTGGTTTGTATCACCTTCTGTAGATGTTTGTTTCCTACAATTTTTTGAGTGCAACATCACTTCATGCGTTTGAGCGTATATGAAAAATTTTAATGAATTTTGAGACAAAAAAAGTCAAAAATTTCCTGGTACATTATTCACATGAGTTTTTCACCGTATTTTCACTGGTTCATTGCACTTTTACTATATTTATGTTGCTCTGGATCCCAAGCCTATCACTTCACAATATGCGTTGAGCATTTTTGTAGTAATACCTTGGGTGTTTTGTAGCACCTTTTATAGATGTCAGTTTCCTGTATATACAATGTAGCAACTTATATACAATGTTTTTCAACAATTGTTAAAAATTCTCGGAAAAAGAGGTAAAAATTGAAAATTATTTATTCGATAAATTCTGTATAAAATTTTAAGAATATTTGGAATTTATAATATCTTATAAAAATTTATGTAGTAAAAATCATATTTTTGAAGAATAATCTCTATAAAACACTAATTCCCAAAATAATTCTAGAAAATAATTATTCATCAAAATAATGGACACCCAATGAATAATATAAGATATTTAAATATAGGATTTTACCGAGTCATCACACGACCAATCTATCCTTGTTCAACATTTCCAGCGGCTAAAAGAGGGTGATAAGTGAGTTAATTAACCTGATTCAAAGTTAAATCCATTTGTTTTGAGTAGTTAAAGCCTAGGACGATGAAAATAAACACTAGTTAAATCAAATTTAAGTATTATGGACTTGCAAACAGACAAAAGAAAAAAAAATTAAAATCAGCTTAGCTTTTTTTAAACGTGAATTGAGACTAATCTAGCCAAGTTTAATGTTTTCTATGGCTAAAAAAGTGTAGCAAATAGGTTAATGAACAAAATTTAAGGATAAATCCATCTCTTTTGAGTAGTTAATGCACAGAATGGTGACGATAAACAATAGTTAAAACAAACATTTGAGCACTATTGCCTTGCAAACAGACTAAAAGAACTATTTTAGGACTGGATTGGCATTGTTTAAATGTGAATTGAGATCAATCTAGTCTCATTAAACATTTTCTATGGCTAAAAAAGTGTGATAAATGAGTTAATGAAAGAAATTCAAAGCTAATTCCAACTATTTTGTGAAAGTTAAAGTCTAGAATGATGAAAATAAACACGAGTTAAGCTAGAGCTTTGTAGGCTTGCAAACAGAATAAAACAACTATTTTAAGACAGGGATTAGCAATGTTTGAACATGAATTATGGCCAATCCAGCCTGGTTTAATGTTTTCTACAGCTAAAAGAGTGTGATAAATAGGTTAATGAACGAAATTCAAAGCTAAATCCATCTATTTTGAGTTTTATAGGCTAGAATGATGAAAATAAAACAAATTTGAGCTTTATATGCTTTCAAATAGGCAAAACAACCATTTTAAGACCAATTTATCACTGTTTGAAAGTGAATTAAGACCGATTCTCTTTGGCTAAAAGAGTGTGGTAAATAAGTTAATGAAGAAAATCCACACCTAAATCCATCTATTTTGCTTAGCTAAGTCCTAGAATAATGAAAACAAAAATGAGTTAAACAAAATTTGAGCATTATAGGTTTGTAAACAAACTAAAACAATCATTTCAAGATGAATTAGAGTTGTTTAAACATGAACTGAGACCAATCTTGTCTCGTTTAACATTTTCTATGGCTAGAAGACTGTGATAAATGAGTGTATAAACAAAATTTGAAGATAAATCCCTCTATCTTGTGTAGCTAAACCTTAGAAAGATAAGATGAATGTGAGTTAAACAAAATTTTAGCATTATAGGCTTGCATCTAGACTCAAAAAACCATTTGAAGTCCCTTTTAGCATTGTTTGAACATGAATTGAGACCAATCAAAACTCGCTTAACATTTTCAGTGGCTAAAGCCTAGAATGATGAAAATAAACACGAGTTACACCAAATTTGAGCATTATAGGCCAGTAAAAAGACCAAAACAACAGTATGAAAATCGGACTAAAGTTGTTTAAACATGAATTGGGACCAATTTAGCCACGTTTAATGATTTATATAGCTGAAAGAGTGTGATAAACGAGTTAATGAATAAAATTCAAGGATAAATCTATCAGTTTTGTATAGTTAAACCTTAGAATGATGAAAATGTACATGGTTTAAACAAAATTTGAGCATTATAGGCTTGCACATGGATGAAACAACCATTTTAAGGCCAGCTTAGCATTGTTTAAACGCAAATTGCGACTAATCCAACCATTCAATATTTTCAATGGCTCAAAAAATGTGATAAATGAGTTGATTTAAACAAACTCAAAGCCAAACCCATCTGTTTTGAGTAGTTAGATCCAAGAATGATGAAAACAAATATTAGTTAAACCAAATTTGATCAATATAGGCTAGCAGAAAGAGTAAAACAACTATATTAAGGTCGGACTAGAGTTGTTTAAACTTGTATTGAGACCAATCTAGCTGCATTTAATGATTTCTATAGCTAAAGAGTGTGATAAATGAGTTAATGAACAAAATTCAAGGATAAATACATCTATTGTTTTGTGTAGTTAAACACTAGAATGATGAAAATGAACACGAGTTAAACAAAATTTGAGTATTATAGGCTTGCACATAGACTAAAAAACCATTTTAAGACCGACTTAGCATTTTTTGAACGTGAATTGCAACCAATCTAGCCTTGTTCAACATTTCAGCAGCTAAAAGAGTGTGATAAATGATTTTATTAACAAAATTAAAAACTAAATCCCTCTGTTTTGAGTAGTTAAAGCCTAGAATGATGAAAATAAACAGTAGTTAAACCAAATTTGAGCCTTATAAGCATTCAAATAGACCAAAAAAATATACGTAATTCTCTAGACATGCACACACACACACACACACACACACACACAACCGTCACCGCAAAGGTGGCCGTACGAGGAGCCATGAAAATAAGTTTTTCGAATAAATGCTTTGATGATTGCAACCGTGACTAGTATTGCACTTGCATGCCTAGAGATATGGATTGGGAAACTTGTTGCAGGATTTGTAGGCATCACTGTAAGCTCAATTTTGATGGGTGCAAAGATTTATCCATTGGGCCGCCATGTCCCTAAACCTATTAAATGTATTGAGCCTAAATTTGATATTGTTAATTGGGCTCTACTGTTTCTAAACTATTCTTGTACCCCTATATTATTATATTTATAGAGATGACAATTTTAAAATGTTTATCTAGTATGCTTGTTAATGTTCTAAGTAAATTGCATAAGCCAAAGGGAGAAGAAATGTTAAGAAAGTATTTCTTAGTTCAACTTTCTTAGAATTTTAATTTTAAGTTGCATGATTTTGCATAAGTTAAATCGTGCTTCTTCTTCCTAACATTTTTAGTTTGAATTTCAACAATTTAATTGTTCTATTTTTGCTCATAATTGTTATTTTCATATGATTTCCATGATTCCATTTTTTTGCCGGTTTCTTAGTTCATAATTAATTATAATATCATTCTCATTCTATGATGTTTTATAAATTCTCACGTATAGCTCTATCAGCTACTTACACGACTTTACACTCATAAATTATATTTTACATTACGTTCACACTTCTCAATTATAAAATATACCGAATCAATCCCTCATAATAGTTACATAAATGGAAAGAAAAAACATAATAAGTCAACATTTAGCGTCTATAGTTAATGTTAAAATGAATAACAAATCATCCTCTAATATTTATAATTTAAAAACTAATTTGTTATATTTTATAGTTTTAGTTAACAAATATGCATCAGAATATCAATATGAAATTAACAAATTAAATCAAATTATTTTGAACTTTATATAGAACTAATTGTCATTTGAGCTTGATTTTATCAATCCTATCATAGTAAGCGTAAGTTTATTTCTTTAAAATTTGAAATTCACTTGACAAGATAAAAAATAAAGAAAAAACAACAATATATGTTTGCATATATATCAAAATTTTCTAGTTCAATTTTTATATATATAGTTTTATTAAATCTAATCATGCATGATTCAAAGCATTTTATTCAATTTCGCTTGTCATATTGGAAACAAGGTTTCACATACAGAGGTTAATTAACCCATGCTTTGCACGGACAATTTTTTTTTTCTGTATAAGAATAATTTGTCAGATAAATAAGAATTGGCTTCATTTTAGTATGAGATATACAGAAGGACAAAAATATACATGTAACAAAATTGTGAAAAATATTTATTGCAAACACTGTATTTATGGATATTCAAGTAAACATCAAAGAATATAAATCATGAAACTAAATAGCAAATAATAGGTCGCTACTTCGTTTTTAAAAAACTGTTTGGAAATAAGTAATTTATCATTCTACACACTCTTGTATTTTTAAATCATATTTTGAGATTAGACTTTTTAAACCCCGACCATTTTACAAAGTATATTATTATTATTATTATTATTATTATTATTAATCAATCGTTTTAGGACTGAGATTATTATTGGGCAAATCCTATTAGGCTTAGGACAATTGGGCTAATTATAGTAGGTCTAGGAATCCTTCATGACCCATAAATCCTATAGCGTATCAAATTAGGATTTAGCATTATATTAATTAGACACTTAGGGTAATACACACACATACAAATAAGAGATAAATCTAATAGAGAGAGAGCGGGAGAGCAGTAACAAAGCTCTGCACTCGTTAGCGCAATGATCGAAGATCACGAACTATAGTAGCATCACCCATGAGTTACAGTAAAACATCATTCGCAGTTGTAAGGTATTGACTTTTTATCATATTTTTTTAAAGCCTCGTAAGAAAATCAATCCTAATAATCATGACTTGAAGGCTATAGCATCATAAGAAAGTGGGGAATCTGACTTAGCACCTCAAATCACTTCATGATGTAGGAATTATTATGAGTATAGAAACCTACTTACATGCACATGCACACACACATATATATAAATATGTCCCGCTATGTATATACACTTCGGATGAATGATTTTGGGAGAGTAGATCAAATATATTGATTTTGGGGCAATAGTAAAGTATTACGAATTTCATAATTTATTTTGAGATCATAGATCATGGATATTGACTCGCAATCCCTCTTTACATTATTAGATCTGAATAATCATGATTAGGACTTGGTTTGTTAAGCCTCAACAATCGCTGAAATTTGAATAGACTCGGGTAAGTGGTTTCTTCCCTCTATTTGTTTTATAGAAACATGTTTTTCTTAAATTTATGTCTTTGTTAAACAAGTTTTTTTCTTATATAAAAAGTGGATTTTAGCATGCTATTTTACGAATTTTCTGTATGTAAAGCTAAAAATTGTTTTGTGTTGTGCTATATGTATATATGTGAACATGCTCTGGACATTTGGAATTCTATCAGTAGGAACGAGTTTAAAAATTTTCGACTGAGCTATGGGGTACAGTAGCAATTTTCGAACCTACTTAACGAGGTTCTAGTGAAGGCCCTCGTACGGGCAATAATAGTAGTGTCCGAACCTGCTTAACGGGGTTATAGTTAAGGCCCGCATATGAGTAATAATAGTAGTATCCGAACCCACTTAACGAGGTTGTAGTTAAGGCCCTCCTACGGGTAATAATAGTAGTGTCCGAACCGACCTAACGGGATTATAGTTAGGGCTTGATCAAGTTAGCCAATACAGATTTCGAATGTTCACGAGCATGGATATATAAATGAATTTGTCTGATTATGTTTTATTATTTGTTTTGTTACTTGAAATTGGAAAACGTTAATTTTTGAATCTTCTCTATATTTGCAAAGTGTGATTCTTATGCTATATATACATGTAGCTTGCTCATATCCAATAGAGGGTAAAAAGATCGCTTACTGGGCGAGTGTGCTCACACCACGAATAACAATTTTGCAGAGGATAGTACCAACGAGGGTGATGAGGTCCAATTTTGGGGTTGGAGATCGTATTGAATTCATCGTTGACTAAAGAACGTAGTAATAGTATTAGTTACGTCATTTTATTTAAGACCTTGTTTATGGAGACTATATATTATAGCTTAGTTTTCTATTTATATTTTTGAATTGAAGTGGTAATAGTAGCTAGGGCTATTATCTTTTCCACTGCGATGTTCAACTAAGTTTATTTTAAATAAATATTTTATGATTTCAGTGTGTTCTGGTTTCCATGGCTTGATGTCTCTAAGTCCTTTTGGGCTAAGGGGCATCGCCATGTTACATCCTAGATCCGGGGCGTGACACTTGTTCTTATGAATTTTAATATACGATACAGTAATATATGATATTGTACACATGTTCATTCCATAAGTTGTAGTGGACTTGTCATTTTCATCTTCAAAATGCATCATAAGATATTTGTTCCTATTATTTTAAGATAAGATGATCTTTGATAATTGAATGCCACTTGCTAGGATACTTGTGTATATTGTTTGAAGAAGAAAGCACACTTGTGCACGTACCTGGATTAATTCATCATAACACTTTGATGTTACATACATGTCTTTATCTTAATCCAAGGGCTACAATCTTGCCCTTAGCCCTTAAGTAAAAATTAATGGTCATGATTTAGCCACAAATACATAAATTGATATGAAAGGGATAGGATTTTTGACACTTAAACCCTTATCAAATCTTGAATTGTACACTTAGATGACCCAAAAACTTGCCACAACAATTGTCTTGAAAATGAGTAAAGATTTAGCAATTAAAATAATGGTTGTATCTAAAGCAAACACCTATAAATAGGGGGCCTTCCCCCACATTTAAAAAGCACAACACACACTGCACACATAGCAGTTGTTGCTGTTATGCACAAATAAAAACACACGGCGCACATACATTCACACACATAGAAGAAAATCCTAGAGTTTGTGTATGCATAGTTATAAAGCAGTAACCAAGTCTACGTAGCCAATCTAATCCATAAACTTGGTGTAACAATAAAACCCTAAGGTAAGTGCCTTGTCCATTCTTTTCCGGGGCACTGAACTATATGAATAAATATTATCGTATGATCTACTGCCTACTTTATGTTATGCGATTCATATATATTTTACGCTCTATATTGCAATAGAATGATTTTTTGGATTATCAATCTTGTTATTCTAAAAGATATGCTTCCTTACATTGGTTATGGTTTAATTATCACCATATCGAAAACAAGCTATTGTATTATTGAAAATTATGAGCCATACTGTATTGTTTATTCAATGCGTAACAGCAGCAGTTGCTATGTGTGCAGTGTGTGTTTTTGTGTGTGTGTTGTGTGTGTTGAGTGTGCATTGTGCTTTTTAAATGTAGGGAAAGGCCCCCTATTTATAGGTGTTTGCTTTAGACACAACTATTATTTTAATTGCTAAATCTTTAGTCCTTTTCAAGACGATTGTTGTGGCAAGTTTTTAGGTCCCCTAAGTGTACAATTCAAGATTTGATAAGGGGTTTAGGTGTCAAAAATCCTATCTCTTTCATATCAATTTATGTGTTTGTGGCTAAATCATTACCATTAATTTTTACTTAAGGGCTAAGGGCAAGATTGTAGCCCATGGATTAAGATAAAGACATGTATGTAACATCAAAGTGTTATGATGAATTAATCCAAGTACGTGCACGGAAGTGCGCTTTCTTCTTCAAATAATATACACAAGTGTCCTAGCAAGTGGCATTCAATTATCAAAGATCATCTTATCTTAAAATAATAGGAACAAATGTCTTATGATGTATTTTGAAGATGAAAATGACAAGTCCACTACAACTTATGGAATGAACATGTGTATAATGTCATATCTTACTGTATCTTATATTAAAATTCATAAGAACAAGTATCCCGCCCCAGATCTAGGACGTAACAAGGCGATGCCCCTTAGCCCAAAAGGACTTAGAGACATCAAGCCACAGAAATCAGAACACACTAAAATCATAAAATATTTATTTAAAATAACCTTAGTCAAACATTGCAGTGGGAAGATAATAGCCCTAGCTACTATTACAACTTCAATTCAAAAATATAAATAGAAAGCTAAGCTATAACATATAGTCTCCATAAACAAGGTCTTAAATAAAATGACGTAACTAATAATAATACTACGTTCTTTAGCCAACAATGAATTCAATACGATCTCCAACCCCAAAATTTGAACTCATCACCCTTGATGGTACTATCCTCTGCAAAATTAATTGTTATTAGTAGTGTGAGCGCACTCGCCCAGTAAGCGATCTTTTTACCCTCTATTGGATATGAGCAACCTACATGTGTATATAGCATAAAAATCACACTTTGCAAATATAGAGAAGATTCAAAAATTAATGTTTTCCACTTTCAAGTAATAAACCAGATAACAAAACATAATCAAACAAATTCATTTATATATCCATGTTCGTGAACATTCGAAATCTCTATTGGCCAACTTGATCAAGACCTAACTATAATCCCGTTAGGTTGGTTCAGACACTACTATTATTACACGTAGGAGGGCCTTAATTACAACCCCGTTAAGAGGTTTCGAACACTACTATTATTACCCATAGGAGGGCCTTAACTATAACCCCGTTAAGCGGGTTCGGACACTACTATTATTACACGTAGGAGGGCCTTAACTGCAACCCCGTTAAGTGGGTTCGAATACTACTATTGTTACCCAAAGGAGGGCCTTAACTATAACCCCGTTAAGCAGGTTCAGACACTACTATTATTGCCCGTAGGAGGGCCTTAACTATAACCCCATTAAGTGGATTCGAAAATTGCTACTATACCCCATAGCTCGGTCGAAAATTTCTGAACTCGTTTCTACCGATAGAATTCCAAATATTCAGAGCATATTTACACATACACATATAGCACAACACAAAACAATTTTTACCTTTACATAGAGAAAACTCTTAAAATAGCATGCTAAAATCCACTTTTTATATAAGAAAATAACTTGTTTAACAAAGACATAAATTTAAGAAAAACATATTTCTATAAAATAAATAGAGAGAAGAAACCACTTACCCGAGTTAATTCAAATCTCTACGATTGTTGAGGCTTAACAAACCAAGTCCTAATCACGATTATTCATATCTAATAATAATGTAAAGAGGGATTGCGAGTCAATATCTACGATCTATGATCTCAAAATAAATTATGTAATTCGTAATACTTTACTACTACCCCAAAATCAATATATTTGTACTACTCTCCCAAAATCATTCATCCGAAGTGTATATATATAGTGGGATATATTTATATATATATGTGTGTGCATGTGCATGTAAGCAGGTTTCTATACTCATAATAATTACTACATCATGAAGTGATTTGAGGTGCAAAGTCAGATCTCCACTTTCTTATGATGCTATAGCTCTCAAGTCATGATTATTAGGATTGATTTTCTTACGAGGCTTTTAAAAATATACTACAAAGTCAATACCTTACAACTGTGAATGATTTTTTGCTATAACTCATGGGTGATGCTACTATAGTTCATGATCTTCGGCCGTTGCACTAACGAATGCGGAGTTTTGTTGTTGCTCTTCCTCTCTCTCTCTATTAGATTTATCTCTTATTTGTATGTGTGTGTGTATAATGCTAAGTGTCTAATTAATATAATGCTAAATCCTAATTTGATACGCTATAGGATTTATGGGTCATGAAGGATTCCTAGATCTAATATAATTAGCCCAATAGTCCTAAGCCTAATAGGATTTGCCCAATAATAATCTCAGTCCTAAAATGATTGACTAATAATAATAATAATATACTTTGTAAAATGGTCGGGGTTTCATTGTAGATTATGTAGTCTCATTGAACTTTATTAGAATAGTATTGAGTTCCGAAAAATAAAACTACTAAAGTCTCAGAGAATAAATATGGCACTCAATCTTAATTAACTACATGCTAATAGGACCTATCTTCTTTTACTATCACAATGATAAAAATTGATTAAACAAACAAAATCTAATGGCCACCCACTAAATTCAAAACTTATTAGACATGGGAGTCTAAAGGAACTTACATTGGCTCAGCTTATTGAGAAAAAAAAATCAAATTTAGAGTGATCACCTTACAAAACATCAATTACCATTATTATAATTATGTCTATTGTCACGACCTAGAACAATACCCTTTATTTTATTAAAATAAATAATAATTTTCACATAAAATTTGTACAAAATACAAGAGTTACAATTTTCACAAAATACAAAAGTAACTTTACTAAGTAAAATGCTTCAAAACACCCATTGTTTCCACTGCATCCCTCAAATGTCTCCGCTCATTTTTGTCTTAAAAAAAATGGAAAAGAGGAGTCAACATGACGGTTGAGTAGAACTATTACATAATCACATAAGGTGCAGGTGTGTGAAAATTGCACATAGACATGTAAAAACACATAATACTTCCTGTTCGTCACATACAGTGACGTAATGCCTTATGACTCCCACCATGATCAATTAATCCAACCGAGTCACTCCGCGATTCCACGAATCCCAATCGAGTCACATCAGTGGTCATATCCCAGGCATATGCCGAATTCCTACGACCCACTCTCACATGGAAAACTCCGTCCATATGAGGAGGGGTTAGGAGATGGAGGGCTAGAACACTTATTACCGGCCTCTCCAATAGAATGTCCCGGCGGAACTCAGCCACATCCATTCCACAATATTTCGGGCCCAACACAAAATTGAGAAATAATTTCTCATAACACATATATTTTATCAAAGCATAAATAAACGTACCATGTTCGTGCATGTACCTTTATGAAAGCATAATAACATGTATAGCAAATAATTTGAGGCATAAAATCATAAAATGTGAACATAGGCAATCACTTTGTATTTGACCATTATTTTGGTAAACCCAAGTTAAAGCCTTGTTTATAAAAATAATCTAAGATCTTGTTGCCTAAACTACTTATGAGAAATGTAATAATTCTACCTTTCAACTATTTTAGGGATAAAAGAGGGTATAATAAAGGCTATATGGAAGGCTAATAGGTATATATGGATGAAAATAGAAGGGTTTGTATATATATATATATGTGTGTGTGTGTGTGGGTGCAAGATAGACTATAAAAAGGAAATATTTTGGGGGTGTGTTTTTAGGCTGGATTTCTAGGGGAGAGAAGGGTGGGATTTTGGGATTAAAATGGGCTTGGAGCTGGGATCTATTTATAGAGGAGAAAAGAAGAAATAGCTAATATTATAACAAAATAAATAGATAACCATACATGCTATATGGACATTAATATATACACATCACTATATTAATTACCTAGTATATATATATATATTTATGTATGTGGACATGTAGGTGTATATGTAGATATATAAATCACCACTAGTCTATATGTGTGGATGTGTATGTGGATATATAGATATAGAAATCACCACTAGGTGATATATGGATGTGTGTGTACATGTAGAGATATAATTTATCACTAGTATATATATGGATGTGTGTGTGTATAAGTCGATAGATAAATCACCACTAGTATATGTATGGATGTGTGTGTGTGTGTGTGTGTGTGTGTAGATATACAATTACCACTAATATATATATATGGATGTGTGTGTGTGTGTGTAGATATATAATTTACCACTAATATATGTATTAGAGGAGATATTCTTGCAAAACAATTATAAAATATACTAAAAATCTAGACTTTATATTTACTCCCTCCGTCCCATATTATTTGTCGTTTTGGGGTTATGCACAAGAATTAAGGAAATAGATTAAGAACATTAGTTGTAAATTATTTTGACCAAAATACCCTTTTAGTAAATTACGCCACTAATCTCTCTTTCATCAATCATTTATCTATTTCCAATGATTTTCATAATGAAAATAACCATTAATATGGAAAATTGAATAATAATTAGTGTTGTTGGGAAATTTTTTAGGAATTGAGTCTCCCATAATTAATAAATTGCTGAATTTTTCTTAGAAATTTGCATAAGATATTAATTAAAGTCTAAGGGTATATTAGGAAAAAAATAATAAATTTCTTCTTGATATGTGAGAACGACATATATTATGGGACAAAAAAAAATTCCTAAAACGACAATTAATATGGGACGGAGGGAGTATCATTTAATTAAAATCCAAACATTAGGGTTATAAATAATTAAAATTCAAAAATTATACATATAAAATCAGAAAATATATTGTTGTATTTATAAAATTCAAAAATTGTATAATTTATTTAGAAAATTCAAAAATAAAATAAATACAAGTTTAAAATATTTATTTAAATAAAATTTCCAAAAATAATAATCACAATTCAAAATTAATACTATAAGGTCTAAATTATAAAGTAATTTTTAAAGAATAAAATTCCAAAATCATAAAAATTTTAGGAATTAAAATATTTTATATCAAATATTTTGCATGTTTCAAATGCTAAGAAAATAAATGAAAGAAGACTCTCATTTTAAACAATGCATGTAGTGTAATGCACAATTATTCACAAAAAAATCATATATATTCACACAATAATTGTTACCTAATGGAAATAAATCCCAAGTAAAATATTAAAAAAAACAGTAGAAGTTACCGGGTCGTCGCTTCCTCCCCTCCTTAAAAGAATTTCGTCCTCGAAATTTAGCTTTGTTTAGTAAAATAGTTGAGGGTAGTTTCCAAAAATATGTTTTCAAAATAGATTTTGGAACCCAAAATATATTTCAATCAAATATGAAATCCAATAGATACACTAGAAGTTTTAGCAAAAGTCACGCATACCAATACCATCTGCCAGGCGTCGAGACCCTAGAGGTGGCTCCTGTGGGCTCAAGAGGCGACTCTCACACACATAACACTAATAATACTCTTAGTATTAATACGATTGACTAATAATAATAATAATAATAATAATAATAACAATGATAATAATACTAACAACGATAATAATGACAATATTAATAATAATACAATAATAATTCTAACATAAAAAATATTAATAATAATTTAATAAAGTAATAATAATAATAGGAATACGTCTAATAAAAGGGTCTGGGTATCACATTCTCTCCCCCTTACAAAAAGTTTCGTCCTTGAAACTTACTATACCTTGGGCATCACGTTGCCTAGTTGTTTGCTAATTAATCCATTCCCAAGCTTTTATCAAATTTGGTCATGTTGATTTGCACTAACTAACCTTAAGTATGGCGTTGTCAAGTCCTATGGTGCGGTCCCCCACACTAGCTAGGTTCGAGACTAAAGTCTTATCTGTGACGGTGACTTTCCTATAAGATCTAGCTAAATAGTGCTATAAGTCTATCTTCTAAGATTTTAACAACTTCTTAACTACCACAGAATGAGTAGCACCACAATCAAACAGTAGATAAGCAAATACATTATTAACTTCAGTCATACCTGTCACTACATCCTCCGCATTATTGGCTTTCCCCTCAGTTAAAGCAAACACCCTTTGGTTTCGAGTAGTACTTGGCGGTTTGGCATTAAGGGTTCTAGTTGCCTAGGGGTCCAATTGTGGACATTCAGATATTTTATGGCTTTGCCGACCACAATGAAAATAGGCTCCGTTCTTCCATCTACATTCCCCAACATGCTTCCTAAAGCAGTATTGACATGCCTCTAATTCAGGTGGTGGTTGCTTGGGATGGATTGGTTTCTTGTTAGGCTGATTAAATGATGGTCTCTTAGGGGTTCCTAAACTCGAATTCATTTCATGCCTAGGCCTCTTCAGCTTATTTTCTTTGTCCCTTCGCCCAATGCCAGCGTCGGCTCTTATGGCTGCCCCTAAGAGTTCATCAAAACTCCTTGCCTCATATACTGCGAGCGCTGACTGGATTCGACTTTTCAAGCCCTTGGTAAACTTGTGAATTTTAAGTTGTGTATTGGCCATTGTGGTGGGTGAGTATATTCCTAAGGAATGGAATTTCGCCGAATACTCTATCACTGTCATATTTGATAGTTGTACTAAGTTGTCAAACTCCTCTATCTTTTGAAGTCGAATAGCGCTATGGGAAATAATGCCTAAGGTAAGCATCGCGAAAATGTGCCCAAGTAATAGGTCCCTCTGCTAACATTGGAGGTGACACACCTTCCCACCATCTTGCTGCTTCCCCCACTATAAAGGTTTCCACGACCCTGGGTCTAATTTTTAAAGGAACCTCCATTAGCTCGAAGTTATCCTCCATCTCCTTAAGCCACTTATAAACTACACCAGAATCATGAGAACCATCAAAGGTTGGTACATTGGCTCTTCTCAATACCTCATAGTGATACTTAGTCCCCATCGTGACAGGTGGTTGGTTCATTATCGGAGCTTGCTACTGGTTTTGGTTTTGCATCGCTTGGGCTACAGCAGTAGCAATGGCTACTAAGTCCTCTTGGCGAATTCCCATTTGCGGTGCCAGAGGTGGATTGTGTTGATTGTTCGTTATGTTCCTCTAGGTTGGTGGCACAACGAGGGTTTTGGCTATGATGTCTAGGTCTACCAGCTATTTCCTATATAAAGAGATGTCATTCGTTAGCTCATACTTGGGAATAGAGGACTTCCTAATCTATTGTTGATAAGTAATACTTATACATCACATAATAGTCTAAAGATTGGAAGAAATGAGGAACATACAAACACACTCCCACTTCAACGTAAGAAAATCCACGATTAACATTACAATATATTATAGCTTATGACTTTGTGAGATTTCTAGGTTAAACTATGTAAATCCTAGTACGCCCCAAACTAGTTGATATCACCCAATTCATTACCTATGCAATTTTTAAATCCCTAACTTTCTACCAAATCTCATCACCAACATTCCAGAGATCATAACCTAAGCTCTGATACCACTTATGTCACGCCCCGAATCCAGGACATAACACGGCAATACCGCTTAGCCCAAAAGGACTTAGAGACATCAAGCCACGGAAATCAAAACACACTAAAATCAAAAAATATTTATTTAAAATAACCTTAGTTGAACATCGCAGTGGAAAAGATAATAGCCCTAGCTACTATTATAACTTCAATTCAAAAATATAAATAGAAAACTAAGCTACAATATATAGTCTCCACAAACAAGGTCTTAAATAAAACGATGTAACTAATAATAACACTACGTTCTCTAGCCAACGATGACTTCAATATGATCATCAACCCCAAAATTGGACATCGTTACCCTTGTCGGTACTATCCTCTACAAAATAGTCATTAGTGGTGTGAGCACACTCGCCCAATAAGCGATCTTTTTGACCCTCTATTGGATATGAGCAAGTTACATGTATATATAGCTTAAAAATCACACTTTGCAAATATAGAAAAGATTCAAAAATTAACGTTTTCCACTTTGCAAGTAACAGAATATATAACAAAACATAATCAGACAAATTCATTTATATATCCATGCTCGTGAACATTGGAAATCTCTATTGGCCAACTTGATCAAGCCCTAACTATAACCCCGTTAGGTGGGTTTGGACACTACTAATATAACTCGTAGGAGGACATTAACTACAACCTCGTTAAGCGGGTTCGGACAATACTATTATTGCCCGTAGGAGGACCTTAACTACAACCCCATTAAGTAGGTTCGGAAATTGCTACTGTACCCCGTAGCTCGGTTGGAAATTTCGAAACTCGTTCCTACTGATAGAATTCCAAGTATTCAAAGCATGTTCACATATACGCATATAGCACAACACAAAACAATTTTTAGCTTTACGTAGAGAAAATTCGTAAAATTGCATGCTCAAATCCACTCTTTATATAAGAAAATAACTTGTTTAACAAAGACATAAATTTAAGAAAAACATATTTCTATAAAATAAAAAGAGGTAAAAAACTACTTACCCGAGTCTATTCAAATCTCTACGATTGTCGAGGCTTAACCATCCAAGTCCTAATCATGATTATTCGGATCTAATATTGTAAAGAGGGATTCCAAGTCAATATCTACAATCTATGATCACAAAATAAATTATGAAATTTTTAATACTTTACTACTACCCCAAAATCAATATATTTGATCTATTCTCCCAAAATCATTCATCTGACGTGTATATATATAGAAGGATATATTTATATATATATATGTGTGTGTGTGTATGTTTTGTGTGTGCGTGGATGTACATGTAAGTGGGTTTCTATACTCATAATTTGGTGGATACATTAACAACACTAGCAGCACAAGTGGACGCACTTACTTAGAGGTTTGACAACATGGAAGTTAGTCACCTTCAAAGCACATTCATCATTTCTGACAACCGCCTCCTCGGTAGTAGTGACGATTGTGGTGGTTACCGCTATTAGCATAAGAAGCATGACAAGGAATGACATATATTTTGCTGGTATGAATAGTCATTTTTAGTGTTTAGGATCTATTAGATTGTGGAATCGTAATTAATGAAATCTGACGAACGACGATAGTTATAATAGGATGAGGGGATTATGATTAATTCAAGCGATATCAAGTTTCAAGATATCAAGATAAATTCAAGTTACACATTCCAAACCAATGTTTATCAAAATTCATCAAACTTTGTGTTTATTAATTGTCAAGATTTTTCACCACTTTCTCCATATTTTTTTTTCTCTTAGATCAAGGCCTCTTTTCTTCTCGAATGAGAACTTCTTTCACCCCATGTGGGCTCGTCTTTGTGTCAAATTTGACATGTATTATGGATGATTCTTTCCCTGATTATAGTCGGCGCCCTAACTGGGCTTTGGCCAATGCTGGCCCTCTCTGTTTAGTTTTTGTTTATTCTTTCTCCTTTTAATGTATAGGTTATTGCATTGTTTTCTAATTTTCTTACTCAGCATACCCCGTTATACCTTATCTCCTTCTTCACTTATTCCTGATCCTCTCTTGCAATGAACGAAATAATCACCCTCACTTAGATCCAGTTCTCTTGGGTCGGAGCAGAACCTATCCCACTTCCTTGATGGAGTCAAACTTGTTACGCATGAAACAGGCCTTACAGTTATATGTGGGGGACGATGATGGGTTAGTGCTTTCGGTGGGGATCTTTAACAGTGGAGTGTCGATGAATGAATTCCCGGTGGGAGCTCTAAACAGACCTAATGTTTAAAAAGACCCATATTGTTCTTATCCCTAAATAGTCAAATCCTGAAATGGTAGAACGGTTTCAGCCCATTATTCTCTGTAATGTCACGTATAAACTCGCGTCAAAAGTGTTGGCCAATACACTCAAATAGTTCCTTGACCCTATTATTTCCCCCTCTCAGTCAGCTTTTGTCCTATGCTGGCCAATCTTAGAGAATGCCCTCATTGCCTTCGAAATTAATCACTTTCTTAATAACAAGCATAGGGACAGAGAGGGGCACGTGGCTTTGAAGCTCGATATGAGAAAAGTCTATGATTGTGTGGAATAGTCTTTTTTTTAAACGTGTGCTTCAGAAAATTAGGTTTTATAATCATTTTATTGAGTGTGATGAATTGTGTTTGTACTCACATATTCGTTTATGCTTAATTGTAAACAATTTGGTTTTGTGAGGCTGACAAGGGGACTCCAGCAGGAGGACCCAATTTCTCCTTATCTACTTATTATTTGCATTGAGTCGTTAAGTGGTTTGTTGCAGGTGGGGGAAGAAAGGACATATATAAAAGGTGTGGCAGTGTGTTAGGAAGCATCGAGACTAACCCAATTTTTCTTTGTAATTGATACACTAATGTTCTACCAAGCGAGTACTGAGGCAGTGGGGAGGATCTTACGTGTTCTATACATGTATGGATGTGTCTCTAGCAAGGAGATTAACTATGACAAATCCTCAGTGGTATTTACTCACAATGTGGGATTGCAAAAGAGAAGGGAGGTTGCATAATTGGCCAATATTAGAATGGTCAGAGCACACGATAAATATTTAGGCTTGCCAGCTTGAATGGGGAGGTCAAAAAAAGTAGTCTTCTCATATATCAAAGATAGGGTGTGGAAGAGGGTACATGGGTGGCATGAAAAGCTACTTTCACCAGCGGGAAAAGAGGTTTTGATCAAGGCAATGCTCCAAGCTATCCTATCACACATCATGGGGTGCTTCAAACTCCCTATAACATTTGTACGGGATATCGAACGATCAATCATGAACTTTTGGTGGCATGATAGGGAAAAAATGAAAATCCATTAGGTTTCTTGGGATAAGCTTTGTCTTTGGAAATCTTTAGGTGGTATGGGCTTTTGAGAGTTGACAAAATTCAATGATGCTTTATTGGCCAAACAATTTTAGAGAATCTTAACACAGCAACATACCCTCATGATTTCTTCAACGCCTACCAAATATTTTTCAGGTGTTCCCCCCATGATCCGAGGTTGGGAAATAACCCATCCAACACTTGGCTAAGCATTTTTGAGGTGAAATATCTTATCGACCTGGGTAGTCGATGGCGGGGGGGGACGAGTGAAAGCATTCGGGTTTGGGGGGACAGGCGGGAGCCGAGACCTTTTTCGTCTTCACTCCCCATAAATTGGGGTTGGAAGATTTCCCCAGTTTATCTTCTTTTTTCCATTAACACATCTCTAATAATTTAGTCCAATTTCATTTAGTAAATAATTTTATGGTTAGAGTTATAGTGAATTATTTTCAATAAATAAACAAAAATTCCCTTTCTTTTGTGATTATATATTTTTTCCAAGCATATATATTCTTTTAATTCAAATTCTTTTCTTACCTACTTATTTTGTTTTGACATTTTAAAAATTTTTTGTAAAACTTAAACTCATGTATATAAATAATGCTTATTCAAAAAATATTTAATTCTTTCATCAAAATAACTAAAACTTTGCAATGTTAAATTTATTTACTTTGTTAGGTAAATTCTTTTTCCCTAAAGATCATTCAATAAATTATTTATTTTTTATGAATAATTAAATTAAAAATAAAAATATAATAAAACAATTTTTTACAATGCAACGCATTGGGCAACTAATAGATAAGCCATAAAATATATATATAACCAATTTATCCTATTCTTTTATCATTCCTATTCTTTTTTCAATTATATTCATTCTCATCATTTAGTTGTCATATTATATACTTTTCATTATGTATTTTAAAGTTTTCTTTGTTGATTTTTTTTCTGCATTAGAAATCAAATAAAACACAAGTCCTCATAGTTCGAGGAAGAAAATTAGAAAAATATTTTATTAAGATATACATCCTTCGGAGAAATGGTTTGTAAATGATATGATTATAAACATGTCGTATTTTGAATAGATAATTTTTATTGTTTTTGTTATTGTTATTATTCAAGTTTAAGCATTAATTTGTTAATATACCCCTAGAGAGGGGGTATCCTTATTTCTACATGCTAACACATACTAATATCTTCTCGACATTACAAGTTTACTTTTATTTTGTAATATATAGATAAAATAACATTTGGGATTAAAAGGCACCTCTCCTATTTTATTGCAAATGCAGTTAAGGTTAATAATAAGTTTTGTTTGATAAAAATATTTCTAAAAAGTCTAATCTCAAAATATGATTTAAAAATACAAGAGTATATACAATGATAAATTACTTATTTTCAAATAGTTTTTTAAAAATGAAGTAACGACCTATTATTTGTTATTTAGTTTCATGATTTATATTCTTTGATGTTTACTTGAATATCCATAAATACACCTTTTACAATAAATATTTTTCACAATTTTGCTACATGTATATTTTTGTCCTTTTGTATATCTTATACTAAAATGAAGTCAACTCTTATTTATCAGACAAATTATTCTTATACAGAAAAAAAAAGTTGTCCATGCAAAGCATGGGTTAGTTAACTTGTGTATGTGAAACCCTGTTTCCAATATGACAAGCGAAATTGAATAAAATGCTTTGAATCATGCATGAGTAGATTTAATAAAATTAAATATATAAAATTTGAACCAAAAAATTTTGATATATATGTAAACATATATTGTTGTTTTTTTTTTTATCTTGTCAAGTAAATTTCAAATTTTAAAGAAATAAACTTAAGCTTACTATGATAGGATTGATAAAGGCAAGCTCAAATGACAATTAGTTCTATATTACGTGCAAAATAATTTGATTTAATTTGTTAATTTCATATTGATGTTTTGATGCATATTTGTTAACTAAAACTTTAAAATATAGCAAATTAGTTTTTAAATTATAAATGTTAGAGAATGATTTGTTATTCGTTTTAATATTAACTATAAATGCTAAGCATTGACTTATTATGTTTTTTCTTTCATTTTTTTATAACTATTATGAGGGATTGATTCGGTATATTTTATAATTGAGAAGTGTGAACGTAATGTAAAATATAATTTATGAGTGTAAAGTCGTGTAAGTAGCTAATAGAGCTATACGTGAGAATTTATAAAATATCATAGAACAAGAATGATATTATAATTAATTATGAACTAAGAAACCGGAAAAAAAAAATGAATCTTTGAAATCATATGAAAATATCAATTATGAGCAAAAATAGAATAGTTAAATTGTTGAAATTCAAACTAAAAATGTTAGGAAGAAGAAGCACGATTTTACTTATGCAAATTGAACTTAGAAATACTTTCTTGACATTTTTTCTCCCTTTGGCTTATGCAATTTACTCAGAACATTAACAAGCATTCCAGATAAACATTTCAAAATTATTATCTCTATAAATATAATAATATATGGGTATAAGAATAGTTTAGAAACAATAGAGCCCAATTAACAATTTCAAATTTAGGCTCAATACATTTAATAGGTTTAGGGACATGGCGGCCCAATGGGTAAATCTTTGCACCCATCAAAATTGAGCTTACAGTGATGCCTACAAATCCTGCAACAAGTTTCCCGATCCATATATCTAGTCATGCAAGTGCAATACGAGTCATGGTTGCAATCATCAAAGCATGACAACGAACGACACATTTTTCCTAGTATGAATAGTCATTTGAAGTGTTTAGGGATCTTCTAAATTGCAGAAATGCAGGTATGCTATGCGACTTGACAAGCGACGATATTTATAATAGGACCAGGCGATGTCATTATGATTGCAATTACTCCTATTAACCAGATAAGGGGGAATTAATTGCATATAATTAATTATGTCATATTCAATATAACAAGTTTGGATATTCATGTAAATGAAATTTACTATATCTAATACTGGTTACAAAATAATTGTCAGTTGGATTAGTATACAAAATCTCAACTTTCACTTGTAACTTTATTGAACTGTGATGGGCAAGCAAAGGCAATAAAGATTTATGTTATTTGTCAGGAATTATAGGATTTCAATTGTATTTCTATTTATGACAATTTCATGATATTGATTTTTTTTTAGATATTATGCAATGTAATCAAGCAAGTAAACTTAAATTAGAACAAATTACACGAACACCCCTGGAGGTATGGTGTAATTACTAATTCTCCATATTGTTTCAAAAATTACAAATACCCCCAAGGGTTTGTCAGCTTAACAAAATTATTATTCATTAAAGCTAGACGTAGAACCCGTTTGGATGGACTTCAAAAAAAGTGCTTCTCGAATATTTTTTTATAATAGTGTGAGTAGCTTTTTCTAACAAAAGCCCATTTTTGCTTCCTTTTTTTTTTACCTGCACTTTTGTAAAAAGCCCATCCAAACACAATTATTTTTCTCTGAAATGTTTTATTTCAAAAAATAAGTTCTCTAAAAAAAAGCCCACCCAAACGGGGTCATAATTGCGAGTTGTATTTCTATTATTTTAGGGTGGATTTTTATATAAGATTTGCATAGTTCTAATGAGTTTAGAAGTAGAAATTATATAACGGGTCAATTTCAATAAAAAAAAAGTAGAAATGATATCGAATTATAGATGATGATGCCCGGTGGTGATTATGGCATTGTAAAATTAAATTATTTTGTGACAGTTGGAAAAAAAATTGATTGATTGCTTTTTTCTAGTTCAACGAGGACCATCTTTTGTGTCATTTGGTGAAAATGGTGGAAAAGTGATTTGTGAATGTCTGTCATCGGGGACTAAAGTCAAAAATTTAATTTGTGTAGATGCTTTTGTGTATGCATTGTGTGTGTTGAGTCTGCATTGTGCTTTTAAAATGTGGGAGAAGGGCCCCTATTATAGGTGTTTGCTTTAGACACAACTATTATTTTAATTGCTATATCTTTAGTCCTTTTCAAGACAATTATTGTGGCAAGTTTTTAGGTCATCTAAGTGTACAAATCTAAGGGTTTAGGTGTCAAAAATCCTATCTCTTTCATATCAATTTATGTGTTTGTGGCTAAATCATGACCATTAATTTTTACTTAAGGGCTAAGGGCAAGATTATAGCCCTTGGATTAAGATAAAGACTTGTATGTAACATCAAAGTATTATGATAAATCAGTCCAAGTACATGCACATGTGTGCTTTCTTTTTCAAATAATATACACAAGTGTCCTAGCAAGTGGCATTCAATTATCAAAGATCATTTTATCTTAAAATAATAGGAACAAATGTCTTATGATGTATTTTGAAAATGAAAATGACAAGTCCACTACAACTTATGGAATGAACATGTGTATAATATCATATCTTACTGTATCTTATCTTAAAATTTATAAGAACAAGTGCCGCGGCCCGGATCCAGGATGTAACACAGCGATACCCCTTAGCCCAAAAGGACTTAGAGACATCAAGCCACTGAAATCAGAACACACTAAAATCATAAAATATTTATTTAAAACAACCTTAGTCAAACATCGCAGTGGAAAAGATAATAGCCCTAGCTACTATTAAAACTTCAATTCAAAAATATAAATAGAAAGCTAAGCTATAATAGTCTCCATAAACAAGATCTTAAATAAAACGACGTAACTAACAATAATTCTACGTTCTCTAGCCAACGATAACTTCAATATGATCACCAACCCCAAAAGTGGACCTCGTCACCTTCGTCGGTACTATCATCTGCAAAATAGTCATTAGTGGTATGAGCGCACTCGCCCAGTAAGTGATCTTTTGGCCCTCTATTGGATATGAGCAAGTTATGTGTATATATAGCATAAAAATCACACTTTGCAAACATAGAAAAGATTCAAAAATTAACGTTTTCCCCTTTCAAGTAACGGAACAAATAACAAAACATAATCAGACAAATTCATTTATATGTTCATGCTCGTGAACATTCGAAATCTCTATTGGCCAACTCGATCAAGCCCTAACTATGACCTAGTTAGGTGGGTTCGGACACTACTATTATTGCCTGTAGGAGGGCTTTAACTACATCCCCATTAAGTGGGTTCATAAATTACTACTGTACCCCATAGCTCGGTTGGAATTTTCAAAACTCGTTCCTACCGATAGAATTCCAAGTGTTCAAAGCATTTTCACATATACATAGATACCACAACACAAAACAATTTTTAGCTTTACATAGAGAAACTTCGTAAAATAGCATGCTCAAATCCACTTTTTATATAAGAAAATAACTTGTTTAACAAAGACGTAAATTTAAGAAAAACATATTTCTATAAAATAAATAGAGGGAAGAAATCACTTACTCGAGTCTATTCAAATCTCTACGATTGTTCAGGCTTAACAAACCAAGTCGTATATGTATAACAAAAAAATCATATTTGTAAAATACACAAGTTTCAAAATCAAGGCTTTGTACTTTTAAATATCATAACAGATAACACAACTGAATCACACACATTCATTTACATTTCCATGTTCGTGAATATTTGAAATCTCTGTTGGCCAACTTGATCAATCTTTAACTATAATCCCGTTAGGTGGGTTCAGACATTAACTTGATCAATCTTTAACTATAATCTTTAACTATCAATCTTTACCTGTAGGAGGCCCTTAATGCTCCTCAATTCCATGAAACCATTTATATGAAATAAGCCTAATCTCTCAAATTATGATTAATAATATTCCCATAAACATATTAACCACATTAAGATTATGTAGAACAGGTCTCATTGTACTTTTATTAGAATAGTACTGAGTTCCGAAAAATAAAATCATTAAAGTCTCCGAGAATAAATATGGCACTCAATCGTAATTAACTACGTGCTAATAGGACCTATCTTCTTTTACCATTGCAATGATAAAAATTGATTAAGCAAACAAAATCTAACACCAAGACTATGTCAATTTCCATCGACCCAAAATATGATTTAAAAATACAAGAGTATATAGTATGATAAATTAATTATTTCCAAACACGTTTTCAAAAATGAAGTACCGACCTATTATTTGCTATTTAGTTTCATGATTTATATTCTTTGATGTTTACTTAAATATCCATAAATACACTTTTTACAATAAATATTTTTCACAATTTTGTTAAATGTATATTTTTCTCCTTTTGTACATCTTATACTAAAATGAAGTCAACTCTTATTTATCTAACAAATTATTCTTATAAAGTAAAAAAAAAAGTTGTCCGTGCAAAGCATGGGTTAATTAACTTGTGTATGTGAAACCCCATTTCCAATGCGACAAACGAAATTGAATAAAATGCTTTGAATCAAGCATGAGTAGATTTAATAAAATTAAATATATATAAATTGAACTAGAAAATTTTGATATATATGCAAACATATATTGTTGTTTTTGTTTAATTTTTATCTTGTCAAGTGAATTTCAAATTTTAAAGAAATAAACTTAAGCTTACCATGAAAGGATTCATAAAATCAAGCTCAAATGACAATTAGTTCTATACTGAGTGAAAAATAATTTGATTTAATTTGTTAATTTCATATTGATGTTCTGATGCATATTTGTTAACTAAAACTATAAAATATAAAAAATTAGTTTTTAAATTATAAATATTAGAGGATTATTTTTTATTCGTTTTAACAATAACTATAGACGCTAAATGTTGACTTACTATGTTTTTTCTTTCCTTATTTTATAACTATTATGAGGGATTGATTCGGTATATTTTATAATTGAGAAGTGTGAACGTAATGTAAAATATAATTTATGAGTGTAAATTCGTGTAAGTAGCTGATAGAGCTATACTTGAGAATTTATAAAACATCATAGAACAAGAATGATATTATAATTAATTATGAACTAAGAAACCAACAAAAAAATGGAATCATATGAAAATATCAATTATGAGCAAAAATAGAATAGTGAAATTGTTGAAATTCAAACTAAAAATGTTAGGAAGAAGAAGCACGATTTTACTTATGCAAAATCATGCAACTTAAAATTAAAATTATAAGCAAATTGAACTGAAAAATACTTTCTTGACATTTTTTCTCCCTTTGGCTCATGCAATTTACTCAGAACATTAACAAACATTCCAGATAAACATTTCAAAATTATTATCTCTATAAATATAATAATATATGGGTACACGAATGGTTCAGAAACCGTAGAGCCCAATTAACAATATCAAATTTAGGCTCAATACACTTAATAGGTTTAGGGACATGGTGGCCCAATGGGTAAATCTTTGCACCCATCAAAATTGAGCTTACAACGACGCCTACAAATCCTGCAACAAGTTTCCCGATCCATATCTCTAGTCATGCAAGTGCAATACGAGTCTCGGTTGCAATCATCAAAGCATTTATTCGGAAAAGTTATTTTCATAGCTCCTCCTACGGCCACCTTTGCGGTGACGGCTACCACTATTAGCATAATGATCATGACAACGAACGACACATTTTTCCTGGTACAAATAGCCATTTGAAGTGTTTAGGGATCTTCTAAATTGCAGAATCACAAGTATGCTATGCAACTTGACACGCGACGATATTTATAATAGGACGAGGCGGTGTTATTATGATTGCAATTACTCTCATTAACCAGATATGGGGGAATTAATTGCATATAATTAATTATATGTCATATTCAATATAAAAAGTCTGGATATTCATGTAAATGAAATTTACTACATCTGACATTGGTTACAGAATAATTGTCACTTGGATTAGCATACAAAATCTGAACTTTTGGTTGTAACTTTATTGAACTGTGATAGGCAAGCGAAGGCAATAAAGATTTATGTTATTTTTCGGGAATTATAGGATTTAAATTGTATTTCTATTTATGACAGATTCATGATATTGATGTGTTTTAGATATTATGCAATGTAAACAAGCAAGTAAACTTCAATTAGAGCAAATTACATCAACACCCCTAGAGGTATGGTGTAATTACTAATTGTCCTTGTTGTTTCAAATATTACAAATACCCCCCGGGGTATGCCAGCTTAACAAAATTATCATTCTTTAAAGCTAGACATAGGACCCGTTTGGATGAACTTTAAAAAAAGTGCTTCTCGAATGGTGTTTTTTTATAATAGAGTTTTTTTTAAGCCAAACATTTTTGCATTTAGGTACAATAATTAAAAGTCATTTAAAAGGTGTTTTTATTAAAAGCTACTCAAGAGTAGCTTCTTATAAGAAAAGCCCTTTTTGGCTTCCTTTTTTTTGACCTCTAATTTTGTAAAAAGCCCATCCAAACGCAGTTATTTTTCCCTGAAGTGTTTTTTTTCAAAAAATAAGTTCTCTAAAAAAAGCCCACCCAAACGAGCTCATAATTGTGAGTTGTATTTCTATTATTTTAGGGTGGATTTTTATATAAGATTTGCATAGTTCTAACAAGTTCAGAAGTAGAAGTTATATAACGAGTCAATTTCAATAAAAAAGTAGCAGTGATATCGAATTATAGATGGTGATGCCCGTTGGTGATTATGGTACTGTAAAATTAAATTATTTTGTGACAGTTGGAAAAAAAATTGATTGATTGATTTTTTCTAGTTCAACGAGGACCATCTTTTGTGTCATTTGGTGAAAATGGTGGAAAAGTGATTTGTGAATGTCTGTCATCGGGGACTAAAGTCAAAAATTTAATTTGTGAATGTAATATACAATATTGTCATACAAATAAAATAACATTATTTGTCATATTAATGCACATATATATATATATATATAACAAATTCTAATAAAAATACTACCTCTAAATAAATATAGGAGGCAAATAAACATATTTGAGTAAATATAATATTAAATTTTCTATAAATATACTCGTCTAGCCTATTTATTGAATTCAGGCTCCTGAACTATTTTCAATGTTTTTGATATTGAATTTTCATGATATAATGATATTTTAGTCTAATTTATTCTCAAAAAATAGAAAAAATAAATTAACTACAACATCATCAAATATTGCAAAAACCACCTTACCTAGGAATTTGCAAGTGATTTCACCACTTTCGAGAACTTAGAAATGTCATAAACCACCTTACCTAGGAATTTGCAAGTGATTTCACCACTTTCGAGAACTTAGAAATGTCAAATTAAATAAATAAGTAAATATATATGTTTGTGTATATATATGCATATATATATGTTTGTATGTGTGTATGTGTGTCTAGAGAATTATGTATTTTTTTGGTTTGTTTGCACGCTTATAATGCTCAAATTTGGTTTAACAACTGTTTATTTTCATTATTATAGGTTTTAACTACTCAAAACAGATGGATTTAGTTTTTAATTTTGTTAATTAACTCATTTATCACACTCTTTTAGCCACTGAAAACATTGAACAATGCAAGATTGGTCGCAATTCACATTCAAACAATGCTAAACCGGTCTTAAAATTGTTTTTTAGTCTGTGTGCAAGCCTATAATACTCAAAATTTATTTAACTCGTGTTCATTTTCATTATTCTAGGGTATAACTACACCAAAAACATATGGATTTATCTTTGAATTTTATTCATTAACTCATTTATTACACTCTTTAGCTATAGAAATCATTAAATGCTGCTAGATTGGTCTCAATTCAAGTTTAAACAACTCTAGTCTGATCTTAATATAGTTGTTTTACTCTTTCTGCTGGCCTATATTGATCAAATTTGGTTTAACTAGTATTTATTTTCATCATTCTAGGCTCTAACTACTCAAAACAGATGGATTTAACTTTGAGTTTGTTTAATTAACTCATTTATCACATTTTTTGAGCCACTAAAAAATGTTGAATGGGGTTGGATTAGTCACAATCTGGGTTCAAACAATGCTAAGCCAGCCTTAAAAAGGTTGTTTCATCCATGTGCGAACCTATAATGCTCAAAATTGTTTAACCCGTGTTCATTTTCATCATTCTAAGGTTTAACTATACAAAACAGAAGGATTTATCCTTGAATTTCATTAATTAACTGATTTATCACACTCTTTTAGCTATATAAATCATTAAACGCGGCTAGATTGGTCTCAATTCAAGTTTAAACAACTTTAGGCCGATCTTTAGACAATTGTTTTGGTCTTGATCTTGTTACTGGCCTATAATGCTCAAATTTGGTGTAACTCGTGTTTATTTTCATCATTCTAGGCTTTAGCTATTGAAAATGTTTAGCGAGGTTAGATTGGTCTCATTTCATGTTCAAACAATGCTAAGAGAGTCTTCAAATGGTTTTTTCAGTCTAGGTGCAAGCCTCTAATACTAAATTTTTTTTTAACTCGCATTCATCTTATCCTTCTAAGGTTTAACTACACAAAACAGAGGGATTTATGTTCAAATTTTGTTCATACACTCATTTATCGCAGTCTTCTAGCCAAACAAAATGTTAAACGAGGCAAGATTTGTGACGACCCGGTAATCTTTAATATTTAAATAATTGATTTAAAATCTTTTTCTTCTTGGTAATGTTATTATTACTTGTTGTTTTCAAATTTTAGTTTACTTTTGAGATTAACTTACAATTTGAACGGTAAAGTATTAATTTTTGAATTTTGATTACCATTCTTGAAAAATTCATCTATTAAATACTTATGAGATTTCAAAACAATATACATAAGTATTCTAGACTTTTATGCATGGAGAAGATCAATTTTGAATAAATTGCATGATTTTTCAAATTTTAGAAGAATTAGACATTCTAACACAATTTTCGAAATTCTATGTCCTAAATCACAATTTTCAAAAGTATAACTAAAATATTTTTAATTTCTGAGAAATATACATATTATTTAAGGTTTATAAACATTAAATTTCATAATCTTGGAATTTTTCTAAATTAATTATGAATTTTCGAATTTTATGCCCAAAACCCTAATTTTATGCCCTAAAACCCTAATTTTCAGTTTTTACAAAAATAAATAAATACAAATTCGAATTTTTAATGAAATAAAGATATGATTTCAGATTTTACAAGATGAGGACAATCAAAATCAGATTTTATTTGATTTTATTTGATTTTGTGTTAATATTTTATTAAAATATCCTACACTAATAATACAAGATTAATTTCTTCTAGAAATTGTGCACTTGTGTGGCCTTCCATTCATCTAGATTCAGGACTCATGGATTAGGGTTACACCAAGGCTAGAAATAGAGGAGGGAGGTGGAAGATTTCATTTAATTTGGCATTTAATTTTATGCCTAGTTGGGAGATTTGCATTAAATGGAAAGATTTGCATTAATTAAACCTTGGTCCCCAAGTCTTGCCTTCTACCCTCATTCTCCACTATAAATAGGACCTCCCACACACTTCCCCACCCCCAAAAACGTCCACACACATACACACACTATACTCTCTCTAGTTTCTTCCACAAATACACAAATTCCGCCTAAAAATACACCCCCACACTTACTCTACTCTCAACACCCAAAACACTTCCTATTTATAGCCTATCTTCTACCCACATATATGTATACACAAGCCCTTCTATTTTCATCCATATATACCTAATAACCTTCCATATAGCCCTTTATAAACCCTCTTTTTTCTAAAAGCATTTGAAGGTAGAATTATTACCTTTCTCATAAGTAGTTTAGGCAACATGATCTTAAATTATTTTCATAAACAAGGCTTTAACTTGGGTTTACCAAAATAGTGGTAAAATACCAAGTGATTGCCTATGTTCACATTTTAAGATTTTATGCCTCAAATTATTTGCTATACATATTAATATCATGATAATTGTCTTCGTGCTATTATGCTTTTGTAAAGATATATGCATGAACATGACTTGTTTAGTTATGCTCTTTCTGATCTATGTGTTATGAGAAATTATTTCTCAATTGTGTGTTGGGCCCAAAATATTACGGAATGGATGTGGTTGAGTTCCGCCGGGACATTCTATCGGAGATGCCGGTAATAAGTGTTCCAGCCCTCCATCTCCTAATCCCTCCTCATATGGACGGAATGTTCCATGTGAGAGTGGGTCGTAGGAATTCGGCATATGCCCGGAATATGACCACTGGTGTGACTCGGTTGGGATTGGTGGAATCGCGGAGTGACTCGGTTGGATTAATTGATCGTGGTGGGAGTTATAAGGTATTACGTCACTATATGTGACGAACAGGGAGTCTTATGTGATTTTACATGTTTGTGTGCACTTTTCACACACTTGCACCTTATGTGATTGTGTAATAGTTCTACTCAACCGTTGTGTTGACACGTTTTATGAACATTCTTTTAGGCAAGGATGTTATATCAGAGTGCGCAGCAGAAGACCACCAGGCATTACGACATTTTACAGTTACTTTTTTTTTATTATTTTATAAAATGTAACTTTTGTATTTTGTATAAATTTTATGTGAAAATTATTATTTATACAACTATGGAAATATTACCGTTGCGTGTTTCAGTCCAACGTATTTTAATAAAATAAAAGGGTATTTTTCCGGGTCGTGACAAGATTTGTCTCAGTTCATGTTTAAAAAACTCTAATTCAATCTTGAAATGATTGTTTTAGTTTGTTTGCAAACCTATAATGCTCAAATTTTGTTTAACTGATTTTTATTTTCATCAGTTTAGAACTTAGCTAAGCAAAATAGATGGATTTAGGTATGAATTTTGTTCATTAACTTATTTCCCACACTCTTTTAGCCATAGAAAATATTAAACGCAACTAGATTGGGCTCAATTCACTTTCGAACAATGCTAAATCGGTCTTAAAATGGTTGTTTTAGTTTATTTGAAAGCATATAAAGCTCAAATTTGTTTTATTTTCATTATTCTAGGCTATAACAAATCAAAATAGATGGATTTAGCTTTAAATTTCATTTATTAACCTATTTAAACAATGCCAATCTAGTCCTAAAATAGTTTTTTTAGTCTGTTTGCAAGCCTGTAGTGCTCAAATATTTGTTTTAACTAGTGTTTATTGTCATCATTCTGTGCATTAACTACTCAAAAAGAGATGGATTTATCCTTAAATTTTGTTCGTTAACCCATTTGCTACACTCTTTTAGCCATAGAAAACATTAAACATGGTTAGATTAGTCTCAATTCATGTTTAAAAAAAGATAAGCTGATTTTAAAAAAGAATTGTCTGTTTGCAATTCCATAATGCCCAAATTTGGTTTAACTAATGTTTATTTTCATCATTCTAGGATTTACCTACTCAAAACAAATGGATTTAACTTTGAATTAGGTAAATTAACTCATTTATCACCCTCTTTTAGCCACTGAAAATGTTGAACAAGGCTAGATTGGTCGCAATTCATGTTCAAACAACACGAAGTCCAACACTAGATTGGTCGCAATTCATGTTCAAACAACACGAAGTCCAACACTAGATTGGTCGCAATTCGCGTTCAAACAACACAAAACGGTTTTTTAGTTTGTTTGCAAGCCTATAATGCTCAAATTTTGTTTAACTAATGTTCATTTTCATCATTTTAGGGTTTAACTACACAAAACAGATGGATTTATCCTTGAATTTCATTCATTAACACATTATCACTTTCTTTTAGCCATAAAAATCATTAAACTGGTTAGATTGGTCTCAATTCAAGCTTAAGCAACTCTACCCAAATCTTAATATAGTTGTTTTAGTCCCCTAAGTCGAGCTCCCACACATTCTAAATATGAGACTTCTAAAACCTGACCACCCATCACTCATACCAGGTAGAGCAACATACATTTAGAAAAAGTACGATGAACCAATGAAAATAGAGCAAAAAACTCGTGCAGATAATAGACCACAAAATTTTGAGGCTTTTTTTTCCTATCTCAGAATTCAATGAGTGTTTACATATACACTTGTACATGTGAAGTGAGGTATTACATAAAAAAATCATAGGAAACAGACATCTACAAAGGTGCTATAGACCACCCAAGTATAGCTAGGAATTTGTGTGATCACCAAAAGCCCACAATTTGGATGAACGACCTAGGGCATCTAAGTTCCCTAAAATCATTGCAAAAATGCTCAACACATATTCTACAGTGATAGAGATGACAATTAGAGGAACATACATTTAGAAAAAGCGTGATGAACTAACAAAAATACGGTTAAAAATTCATGCAGCTAATGGACTATGAAATTTTTCCTGTCTCGGGATTCAATGAAATTTTACACATACGCTTGTATGCATGAAGTGAGATAGCATGCCAAAAATCACAGAAAACGGACAGCTACAAAAGGTGATATAGACCGCCACCCAAGATATGACTAGGAACTCATGCAGTCACCAAAAGCCCGCAACTTTGAAGAATGACCTAGGGCATCTGAATCCCTTGAAAGTTCTACAAAAATGCTCAATGTGAAGTGATAGGGCTGGGATTTGGATCAACATGCATCCAAAAAAAGTGCAATGAACTGATGAAAATATGGTAAAAAACTTGTACGGATAATGGACCACGAAATTTTGTGACCGTTTTCCTTTCTTGGAATTCAATGAAATTTTGCACATACGCATGAAATGAAAAAAAATTGTAGGAAACTAACATCTATAGAATGTGCTACAAAACACCCAAGGTCACCAAAAGTCCACAACATGGATGAACAACCTAAGGTGTTTGAATCCCCTATAATTACTGCAAAAATGCTCAACGCATATTGTGAAGTGATAAGCTTGGGATCCGAAGTGACATAAAGATAGTAAAAGTGCAACGAACCAGCGAAAATACAGTGAAAAACTCGTGTGGATAATTTATCAGGAAATGTTTTGACCTATTTTTTCTCAAAATTCATTAAAATTTTTCACATACGCTCGTACGCATGAAGTGATGTCGCACACAAAATATTATAGGAAACAAACA
The DNA here is from genome assembly GCA_026212405.1 of Petrea volubilis. Lineage (NCBI taxonomy): Eukaryota > Viridiplantae > Streptophyta > Magnoliopsida > Lamiales > Verbenaceae > Petrea > Petrea volubilis. The sequence goes on from CM047880.1 coordinate 8,777,146, forward strand.
TTTATAAAAAGGTGATACAAACCACCCAAAGTATGGCTAGGAACTCATGCAGTCACCAAAAGTCCAGAGCATGGACCAACAACTTAAGGCATCTAAATTCCCTGAAATTACTACAAAAATGCTCAACACATATTATGAAGTTGTAGGGTTGGGAATCGGAGCAACATACATCTAGAAAAAGTATAATGAACAAGCGAAAATATAGTGAAAACCTCATGTGGATAATAGACCATGAAATTTCGTGACTTTTTTAGTGTAGGGGGATCCAGATCTGCTCTCTATCTCAGTGTTAATACCATACACAATTATCTCTCCTCAATCCTGTGATTGTGTTCCTTTTTATCATGCAACGAGTCCGTTGAGATATCCGCCATTCTGTAATTTTTTGCTAAATCTCCTAATATAACTTTGGTATGATTTTCTTTCCATTCTTCAGTCGTCGACTCAATCAAGAGTTGGCGGCTAACATCTATCAATCCGCTAGATGTACTCTCCCTTGTATATCGAAAGCCTTTCTCCACCTTGTTTGATAATGCTGCCTTATGAGGTATGAATCCAAGTCTTGAGCCAGCATGCAGTAACGAGCCAAAATGAGGTTCTGTCTCAGACGAGGCAAGCTTGTCTTTATTGGGGCATGTTGTGAATTTTTCGCAAGTGTATGTGTCACTCATGTAATAAGTAAGTGAGTAGAGTACTGACTTTTTATTTGTTGTTTAGAATTCGAACTTTTGATGAAAAATTAGAAAAGTAAAATAAAAAGTAAAGAAAATGAATAAAGAAAAGAAACAAGTATCAAAAACTAGGGCCTAGGTTTCATCAATCGGATACTTTCAAATAATTATTCAAACAATCCTAGATTTTGACTTTTTATCATCCAATGATCCAACTCATGAAAATATTTATAGTCTCCTTTCGAAAGTAAAACAAATGCACCAAAGAATGCTATGTGTCTACTTTTGTGATCACATACGGATCCCTTGGCGGTTTCCGCACAAGAGCTGTGTTAGTGAAAAAGTCCTCGCTAATTAATTTAACCGATCACACAAGAGCTTGATTATATATAACATATGCATTCCTTATGTCTATGAAATAAATAGTTAGATTTTATACACACCCTTTCATAGTCGAATATAAAATCTCAAAACTTGCAAAAGTTGGACAAAAATTCACAAGTTATTAAACGCTTGAAATGTAACGACCCGGACCTTTAACTAATTTATTAAAATATAGCCAACTAAAACATGAAACTATACTTATTTTATTGAAAATATATCAGAGTAGTGCGCATAATACATAGTAATACAAAAATTTATAACATCACGATCTCTCCAAAATACAAAATATCAAGCTTAATTCCGACTAGTTAAAGGCGCCGAACCGTTCCTCGCTATCGTCCTTAGTAATTCCCACCTCCTTCTCGGCTAAAATTATCACAGGGAGAAAGGGTCAACATAAACGTTGAGTAGGAATTTTCACTTAATAACATAAGGTGCTCGTGTATATAATATGTGCACATAGTCATGATATCTCACATAATATTTCACATAATATTACCTTTTGAGTCACTTATTGGTGACTCCCTTATGTCTCCCAGAGTACAATATTCCAACCGTTCACATCATTAATCCCCATATTCCATCCGTCCACATCGATTCCATCTGTTCACATCGGTGGCCATATCTCGAGATTATGCCAATTCCCTACAACCAATACCAATACATGGAACACTCCGTCCATGTAATATAGGATGGATGCCGAGAACTGTTTTAAGACCGGCAAGCCCATTGCCGCCCGGCCGAACTCAGCCCCATCCACACCGAAAACACATTTAGGCCCGGCATGCACAAATAAAGAGTTCCACATATTGTCACATAAAGAACATACTTCCATACTTATAACTTTAAATATAAAAGGATACAAATAGCATATTTTGGAATAATAAACATACATGAACATAAGATATAATATAACTAGGAACATAATTTCTAATAACTTGTAGTAGCATAATGAAGCATAATATCATGATAATAAAATGATAAACTAGCATTAGAAATTAACTTATGTAATTAAGGAAATTTCTACCTTAAAACTAGCGTTCTTGATATTTATATAGGTAAATTTATATATCTATGTGTGTGTGAGAGAGAGAGAATTGTGTGTGTGTGACGTGAAGTGTGTGTGTATAGTAGTATGTGTGTTTGTGTTGGGTGTTTGTGTTGTGTGTGTGTGATTGTCTTGTGTGTTGTGTCCATGAGGTGTGTGTTGGGTGTTTGTTTGTGTGTGTGTGTGTGTGTGATTGTCTTGTGTGTTGTGTTTGTCTTGTGTGTGGTGTGTCCGTGTATGTGTGTGTTTGTAGGAGTGTGTGTGTGTGTGATTGATGGAAAATAGAACTCAAGCCTTTATTTATAGAGGTTAGTTAAGACACATTATTAAAAATTAATTATGTCAATTTTTTCATAAATAGATTCATCTTACTCATCAATATTTAATAAATGCATACATGCTTAGTAATAAGCCTAAATGTTATTAGGTGTGCTCTAATATTGATGAATGGAAGTCTAGGTTAATGTAAATAATACAAGTTTTTCAATTTTTAGAAGAGTTATAACAAGTGTAAAGATTCATTTAATGCTAGGAATTATCAAGAATAAATATTAGAATTATCAAAAATAAATTAGAAAAATCATTATATATATATATATATACAATTTTCGGATATATATACTTATATATTATATAGTTTGCTCTATATATTTAGAACATGCATATATATATATATATTACGGCTATTAAAATATATAATTAAATATTGTTAATCCTATAAAGTGTTTATGATTAATAGGTATTAATTTAGTTATTAGTGTATAGATATATATACGAACTTATATATATATATAGATACATAGATCTATTTATGTTGATATATATATATATGTATGAATTTATATATATATATGAATATATTAATCTTAAATAAGTAGAATATTTGTGTGTGTTATTTAGAAAAACGGATATATATATTCCTTATATTTTAAAAATTGTAAGTATAGATATTAATATGTAAGAAATTATAATAATTATTGAAAATTGTTTTAACTACTACTTATTTATATGTTTCGAAATATAAAAGTACTATATATATATAATTTTGTTATAAATAATTATTATCATTATAATTTTGAAAAATGCATGCATAGAATTATAGATATATATATATATATATACATATCGATTTATATGCACATATATAGAATCAAATGGTTAGTGTGAAAACATAGTAGTTATTGCACATTTCACTTATAAAATAATAAAACATTAAACAATTTAATCACCTAGTTCGCGCACAAAATAATAATCACATAAAACACTAGATAATTTAATCATATAATTAACTTTTAAAATACCTAGAAATACTGGGTCATTACATGAAATATAGATAGGATAGATAAAACTTAAATACCAAGGATGTTCAAATAAATTACAAGAAAATCATCTAATAAATCCGCCTGAAGCCCTAAGAAAATAAATTATATAGACATAATAAAAATAAAATTGACTAAAAGAAACAAAAACATAAAAGAAAACATAAAACAAACTAATATGCAGCTTTTTGGGCAATTAGGAGTTGAATCTTCGCGGTTGTCTCGCCTTGTTGAATTCTTCTGTTCAATCCACCGTCCAAGTTCATGGAATAATGTGAAGAAAAGCCCTCTTTATAGATGTGGGAAGATAGTTAGCTGAATCCTAATCAGAATCGAATTTCTTTGCTAGTTGAATCTAATTAGAGATCGAATTTCCTTATTCATTTGTAGAATCCTAATCAAAAAAGGAAATGTGTCATCAAATAAGAATTTTTCAAGACTTTTAACACTTTTTATTAGAAATAAAGTTAATGATAATTACAATTAATTAAAATTTAACAATATAATCATTAAACTTTATTAATATTTAGTAAAAAGTAGAACAATTAAGATCATAAAAATATACAAATTTTAGGCTGATCAAGCTCCCCCACACTTAAATATTTGCTCGTCTTCCAGCAAAGAAATGATGAACATTCCTCTAATGTTGTTTTGAACATATTCAAAAAAAAAAAACACAAAGCACCTTACCCTTCTTTTGTTTCCATCATCTTAACTCATGCATACTTCGAAACCATCATTTTTTCAAACTTACACTTCATTCAAATAGAAATGCACGATTAAAGGCCCTAGAGAGAATGTTTATAGCGAGTTATGGAGCAAGTGTTTTTTCTTTCAACTTTTAAAGAAAATTTATCACTTTAAACAAGAAATTTCATTCTTTCCACCTACGACAAATCCGGTAGTAATATAGAGGTTCTAACTTGTGGTTCTACAACCAATTTCAAAGTGTTTTCATTTATAGGGTCACCTTGCTTTTTTCTTTTTTTATTTTTTTCTTCCATTTTTTTTTTATCTTTTTTTGTCTTTTTTTTCAAGTCATACTCATACATGATCTTTTTAGGCCAAGGCACACATTGCTGATGCATATATCTGGTTACTCAATCAATGTATAGATAGACAACTTTTTTTTTTCAAAGCAACCCTTAAAACTTAAGAAACCACTTAGAAATTTAGCACGAAACAATCAAGAAAGAACAAGTCTAATCACTTAAAGCATGTTTCGGACTAGGCATGGAAAGATTACTTGTCCGTGATTCATTTTCTTTATAAGTCAAAAGTTATTATACTTAACTCAATAACCAATTCTCAACACATACAATAAAAATTCCTTGAACACATATTTCTATCCAAATTCCACAAGTAAAGCAAGGAAATGAACAATATCTTATACGCATATGCTATAGACAAGTTTAACAAATGCCGACAAGGCACAATTATTAAATTATTTTCGAAAATCTTAACTAAATATAAAAAAAATTATTTCATTTGCTACGTGTGTTAGATACTTGTTTATATTATGTGTTAGATAAGATTTTAGGCATACGTCTTTTTCATTAGCAAAGACATGTTAGGGTACACGTGTTATTCTTATAATTTGTAGGAACTTAGTCATTTTCATTATCAATACAAGCCACAAGATACTTGTTCTTATGAAATTTAAGAAAAGGTCAAGAATCTTGATCTATTAAAATTCAGAAGACACTTGTTCTTGCTATTTTTCAAGAAACAAGACACTTGCCCCCCTAATTTTAAGCTAAGGCAATCTTCAAGACATAGAAGACACATGTAGGAACACTTTTCTTCATCATCAATAAAGCTTAGGACACTTGTGTATACTACTTGAAGAAAACACACTTGTACAGTTACATGGATTATTTCATCATAACTCTTTTATGTTACTTATAAGTCATATTCTTGATCCAAGGGCTATAATCTTGCCCTTAATACTTAAGCAAAAATCAATGGTCATGATTTAGCCAAAAACACACATTTAGATATGATAAAGATAGGAATTCCTACACCCAAACTCTTATCATATCTTCATTTGAACACTTCGATGGCCTAAAAATTTGCCACAAAAATTATCTTGGAAAGGACTAAAGATTTACCAATTTAATAATGTGTGTGTCTTGAGAAAACAACTATAAATAGGGGGGCCTCCCCCACAATTGGAAAACACAACACACACTCTACACACACATCACACACGGTACACACACTGCACACACACACGGGAGTTGCTGCTGCCCAAAAACATACATGGCACATAGACTCACACACATATAAAAAAGAAAACCCTGGAGCAATTACACTTTATCAGAAGGTATGTCTTCACCCTATACTCCCTATGTGTTTTAGTTACAATTTCATTCATTTTTATGTAGCTAAATCATGCCTATATGCTCACATGTTTATGTCTAGTTAATTTATGAAAACACTCATGTAAATGTTTTACCTATGCATAAATGTAGTAAGTTAAGGCTTGCCTATATGCCTATACATATGCATACACAATTAAAAACTAGGGTTTTTTCTTTAAACCATAAGCATACATGAACATAAAGCTATGTTAAAAACTGTAAATGTACACTTATGCAAAAATATTGTGTATTCATGTGCATAGGCATAATATTTTCTTAAAGTAGTTACTAAGCACAAGTTTGTTTACTTATCACCTCTAAGTTATATGTTATAACTATGTCTAATTAGTTATATTATCCCTTAATTAATGACTACTAGTCATGAGCAATTACGGCATAATATTCTAACCTTAGTCGTTAAAGCAAACTTTAGGCGATTACTGGGTCGACATAAACTTGGTGACACAATAAACCCTAAGGTGAGTGTTTTGTCCATTCTTTTCTGGGGTATTGAACTACATGAAATAATTATTCTATTATGGTGTACCCTATCTATATGATGTTCTTTACAAATTTTACTTCATGTTGCAATAAGTTATTGCTGTAAGTTTGCTATATCCGAAAAGCTTGAAATTGTGAGCCTTATTTGTGCTGCTATGGTTGTCTCCTTGGGGATACCCTTGAGAGAACTCCTCTTATAAGGAGGATTTGTCGGGCGAAATGGACCATTGATGGACCTTCTTATATGATACCATTTTGTGGGATCCGATCCCTACGTACAATCGGAGGTTGACTGTAGTAGAATTGGATCTGTTTGCATCTCCATCTTGTTTAATGTCAAGGTAGCTCCTTGACGAGGGAGGCATAAGGATGTATGCCTTGATTTAATTGTCTTGGGTAGTCATAAGGTTGGAGATTCTATTTGTGACTCACTATCAATATTATTTCATCTAGATATTATACACCATTCACACACCACACACTTGATTGTGATTGAACGGTTCTGAGTCATATGTTTGATAAGTCTATACTTATATACCTATGTTTGGCATGACTAAGCCATTTGGACGTATTACCTTATTCTTTTGTGTTCACTGCCTTGGAATCAAGGTAGAAAATGTTCGTAGAATAAATGTCGCATCGCTATTAAATAGCTATAGTTCTTTCGCTATGTTGATTAGCTAGAAAGTTTGTGATTTGGCTATATGTACTACAAAACGGCAATTTTTCTCTTGTACCTTGATACCCTAGTTTTTATATATATATATATATATATAAATTGCATTATGTTTCTACTTCACCTCTGCTGTGTAATGTCAGTATAGGCATTCGTATTGAGTATTAATCGCTAGATTGGTACTCAGTACGATCGTTAATGGACTCTGACCGTATAGGAGGATATTAATGGGAGTGGGACCATACTAGCATTGTGTTAAATTTCAAAAATTATCATAAAGTCAAAAATATTGTGCTCCTGCACAGGATTCCTTATGTATAAGCACAATGAATACGAAATAAGTGTCCTAGGCTGATTCGGAAAGAATTTTTATCTTATTTTACTAGGGTTAGGGCTTTATTATAAATAGTTGTTGGCTATAGAAGACATGCAATCTTTTATTTGTTCATCTTTCAATGTTATTTTCTTTCTAAATTAGTATTCTTTAGTTTTAGTTGATACTTGGATATTCAAGGCTTTGTGCGGAAGCGAAGTTTAGTGCAACAACACTATCATTAGAATTTTTTTCTCATTTTCTTCTCTTTTGAATCTTGATTTCATGGTGTCATCTTTATTTTCTATATTTTTTTCTAATTATGTTATGAACTAAATTTCTTTTCTAGAATTATGAATGAACATTTCTGAATGAATTGAACTTGCATTTATTCCCTTTGTTATTTCTTGATTTCTGATTGTTTTTCTCTTAGGTGTTTGATTCACATACCTAATTGTCTGATCACCATCTAGATTAGTTATCTAAATTCTAATTGAGTTCAGAAAATGATATTAAGATAGATTGACAAGAGAAAAACTTGTGTTCAATTTATTTCCAGAGACGAATTAGGTTGATTTGTGGGTAGGGTAGTAATACACTTACATGCCACAGGTAGTCCAATTCAAATATATGGTAAATATTTTTCCTTTATTAATTTACATAGGAATATAGTGGATTGCAGGATAAGAAGTACTTTATAAGATGGTCAAAAGACATTTGTAATGTTTATTGATTTGGGACCAGTAATCAGGGTAATTAAATTTTAATGTGAGAGCTTTCTCTTTATTATTTGCGTTCCTTACTTTAATTATTTTCCCATTATGTAAGATTGTTTGAATAAAGGAGGATTGCATTAGAATAGTACTTAGTAATTAAATAGCTTGGTTTCTCGTGGGAATGACATTGGTCTCATCCTTTATTACTTGGTGTAAAGCGCATAGTTGCATATTGGCGGCTTTCGCACGAACAAATTTTTGGCGCCATAAGTCATTTATTTTACTAATATTGTGGCACCCCTCTCGCTAGGACCATCCTATGTGATTGGAGCTAACTAACGATCGAACTGAGTACCAATCTTGTGATTGATACCCAATACGAACATCCTAATCAATATCATCCAGTAATTCTTTATAGCGCAACGAAGGCGAGATAGAAACATAATACTTTTAACATATATGTAATTATATAAGTACAATAAGGGTACAAAACCAAGATAATTAGACTTTGTAGTACAAACTATTCTAGAAAACAAAGCCAAAGGCTAAGTGCTAGTGATTAGGTGTACGCTAGTCGCCTTATGGGGATCCCCTCTCTAATCGTTGGCCTGAGTCTGAGGCAGTGAACAAGAAAGAGATGGGGTCGAAAGTCTAAGTGACTTAGTAAGACACAATATAAAGTGATATAGATGAAAAGGATTCAGAAAAGTATTTAAAATAGTAAATCATGATGAAGTGCACTGTACTATAAATCTGTATTTTATAATACAATTTGGCGGATAATCAATACTAGTGGTGAGCCATAAATAGTATCTTCAACCTTATGACTACCCAAAATGATAAAATATCATAAAGCCCTTTTATGCCTCCCATGTCAAGGAGCTACCTCGACTACGGTAAACCGTAGGTGTACCACATGACTACACAATACATTAATCCAATCCCGCTATAGCCAACCTCCAACTGTACGTAGTAATTGGATCCTAAGGTATGGTATCATATAAAAAGAACTTTACTGTCGGTCCGTTCCACCTGACATATCCCTCTTATACATACTAGGCCCTGACTCTCCCAAGGGCATCCTCATGGGTGTCAATCATTGAATAAACAATACAGTAAGGCTCATAATTTTCAATAATACAATAGCTTGTTTCCGATACGGTGATATTTAAACCATAACCATTGTAAGCAAGATTATCTTTTAGAATAACAAGATTGATAGTCCAAAAAATCATTCTGTTGCAATATAGAGCATAAAATATATATGAATCGCATAACATAAATCAAGCAGTAGGTCATACGATAAAATTTATATCATATAGTTCAGTGCCCCAGAAAAGAATGGACAAGCCACTTACCTTAGGGTTTATTGTCACACCAAGTTTATGGATTAGATTGGCTATGACAACTTGGTAAATGCCCTATTTATAGGTGTTTGCTTTAGACACAACAATTATTTTAATTGCTAAATCTTTAGTCCTTTTCAAGATAATTGTTGTGGCAAGTTTTCAGGTCATCTAAGTGTACAATTCAAGATTTGATAAGGGTTTAGGTGTCAAAAATCCTATCTCTTACATATCAATTTATGTGTTTGTGGCTAAATCATGGCTATTAATTTTTACTTAAGGGCGAAGGGCAAGATTATAGCTCTTGGATTAAGATAAAGACTTGTATGTAGCATCAAAGTGTTATGATGAATTTGTCCAAGTACATGCACAAGTGTGCTTTCTTCTTCAAATAATTCAATTATCAAAGATCATCTTATCTTAAAATAATAGGAACAAATGTCTTATGATGTATTTTGAAGATTCAAATGACAAGTCCACTACAACTTATTGAATAAACATGTGTATAATATCATATCTTACTGTATCTTATCTTAAAATTCATATGAAGAAGTGTCACGCCCCAAGTATAATAACACGGCAATGTCCCTTAGCCCAAAAGGACTTAGCGACATTAAGCCACGGAAATCAGAACTGTAATGCCCCGGTACTTCCTAGTATTTTAGAATTTATTATATATTATGTTTCATGCAAAATATTTGATATAAAATCTTTTAATTCTTTAAAATTAATTTATAACTTGGACCTTAAAGTATTAATTTTGAATTGTGATTATTATTTTTTGAAAAATTTATTTAAATACATATTTTAGGCTTGCATTTATTTTATTTTCGAATTTTATAAATAAATTATACAATTTTCAAAATTTATAAATACAACAATATATTTTCTGACTTTATATGTATAATTTTCAAATTTTAATTATTTATAAACATAATTTTAGAATTTTAATAAACCTAATTTTCGGATTTTAATTAAATGATAAATATAAAGTCTAGAATTTTAGTGTATTTTATAATTGTTTTGCAAGAATATCTCCTCTAATACATATATTAGTGGTAAATTCTATATCTATATACGCACACACACACACATCCATACATATATTAGTGGTGATTTATATATTTACATGTACACACACATATTCATATATAAACTAGTGGTGAATTATATATCTACTTATACACACACACATCCATATATATACTAGTGGTAAATTATATCTCTACATATACACACACACATCCACATATCTATACTAGTGGTGATTTATATATCTACATATACACCTACATGTCCACATACATAAATATATATATATACTAGGTTATTAATATAGTAATGTGTACATATAAATAATCATATAGAATGAATGGTTTATATATTTATTTTATTATAATATTAGCTATTTCTTCTTTTCTCCTCTATAAATAGATCCCAACTCCAACCCCATTTTCATCCCAAAATCCCACCTAAAAACACACCCCCACGCTCACTCTACTCTCAACACCCAAAACACTTCCTTTTTATAGTCTATCTTCCACCCGCATATATATATATATATATATATATATACAAGCCCTTCTATTTTCATCCATATATACCTATTAGCCTTCCATATAGCCCTTTATATACCCTCTTTTATCCCTAAAAATAGTTGAAAAGTAGAATTATTACCTTTCTCAGAAGTAGTTTAGGCAACATGATCTTAGATTATTTTCACAAACAAGGCTTTAACTTGGGTTTACCAAAATAATGGTCAAATACCAAGTGATTGCCTATGTTCACATTTTATGATTTTATGCCTCAAATTATTTGCTATACATGTTAATATCATGATAATTATTTTTATGTTATTATGCTTTCATAAAAGTATATGCATGAACATGATATGTTTATTTATGCTTTGATAAGATATATGTGTTATGAGAAATTATTTCTCAATTATGTGTTGGGCCCGAAATATTGTGGAATGGATGTGGCTGAGTTCCGCCGGGACATTCTATCGGAGATGCCGGTATTAAGTGTTGCAGCCCTCCATCTCCTAGTCCCTCCTCATATGGACGGAGTGTTCCATGTGAGAGTGGGTCGTAGGCTTCGGCATATACTTGGGTTATGACCACTGGTATGACTCGGTTGGGATTGGTGAAATCGTGGAGTGACTCGGTTGGATTATTGATTGTTTGATCGTGGTGGGAGTTATAAGGCATTGCGTCACTGTATGTGAGGAACAGGGAGTATTATGTGATTTTACATGTTTATGTGCAATTTTCACACACTTGCACTTTATGTGATTGTGTAATAGTTCTACTCAACATGTTTGTTGACTGTGTTTCACATGCTTATTTTAGAGCAACTTGAACCGGATCGTCGAGAGAGCGGAACTGAGGAGTACTATGAAGCTTTTACTTAGACTTGATAGGGATTAATTATGATGTACTATGAAAGCCATTATAGTTTGTACTAAGCATGTTATTTATGAACTTTAATGTAGTGTCGTATATTTTTCCGGGTCGTGACAAGAACACACTAAAATCATAAAATATTTATTTAAAATAAACTTAGTCGAACATCGCAGTGCAAAAAAATAATAGCCCTAGCTACTTTTACAACTTCAATTCAAAAATATAAATAGAAAGCTAAGCTATAATAGTCTCCATAAACAAGGTTTTAAATAAAACGACATAACTAATAATAATACTATGTTCTCTAGCCAACGATGACTTCAATATGATAACCAACCCCAAAATTGGACCTCATCATCCTCGTCGGTACTATTCTCTGCAAAATAGTCATTAGTGGTGTGAGCGCACTCACCCAATTGACCCTCTATTGGATATGAGCAAGTTACATGTATATAAAGCATGAAAATCACACTTTTTAAACATAGAGAAGATTCAAAAATTAATGTTTTCCACTTTCAAGTAACAGAATAGATAAAAAAATATAATCAGACAAATTCATTTATATATCCATACTCGTGAACATTCGAAATTTCTATTGGCCAACTCGATCAAGTCCTAACTATAATTATCCGTAGGAGGGCCTTAACTATTACCCCGTTAGGTGGGTTCAAACACTACTATTATTACCTGTAGAAGGGCTTTAACTACTACCCCGTTAAGTGGGTTGGGATACTACTATTATTACCCGTAGGAGGGCCTTAACTATAACCCTGTTAAGTGGGTTCAGACACTACTATTATTGCCCGTAGGAGAGCCTTAACTACAACCCCGTTAAGTAGGTTCGGAAATTGCTACTGTACCTCATAGCTCGATCGAAAATTTTAGAACTCGTTCCTACTGATAGAATTCCAAGTGTCCAGAGCCCGTTCATATATACACGTATAGCACATCACAAAACAATCTTTAGCTTTATATAGAAAAAATTCATAAAATAGCATGCTCAAATCCACTTTTTGTAAAAGAAAATAACTTGTTTAATAAAGACATAAATTTAAGAAAAACATATTTCTATAAAATAAATAGAGGGAAGAAACCACTTACCCGAGTCTATTCAAGTCTCGACGATTGTCGAGGCTTAACAAACCAAGTCTTAATCACAATTATTCGGATATAATAATGTAAAGAGGGATTGCGAGTCAATATCTTGAATATGTGATCTCAAAATAAATTATGAAATTCGTAATACTTTACTACTACCCGAAAATCTTTATATTTGATCTACTCTCCCAAAATCATTCATCTGAAGTGTATACATATAGCGGGACATATTTATATGTGTGTGTGTGCATGTGTGTGTGTGCGTGTGTGTTCGTGTGTGTGTGCATGTGTTTGTGTGTGTGCGCGCGCGTGTGCAAGTAAGTAGGTTTCTATACTCATAATAATTCCTACATCATGAAGTGATTTGAGGTGCAAAGTCAGATTCCCCACTTTCTTATGATGCCATAGCCCTCAAGTCATGATTATTAGGATTATTTTTCTTACGAGGCTTTAAAAAAATAGGATACAAAGTCAATACCTTACAACTGTGAATGATTTATGATGTAACTCATGGGTGATGCTACTATAGTTCGTGATCTTCGGTCGTTGCACTAATGAATCTGGAGTTTTGTTGTTGCTCTCCCTCCCTCTCTACTATTAGATTTGTGTCTATTTAATATAATGCTAAATCCTAATTTGATACACTATAGGATTTATGCGTTATGAAGGATTCCTAGACCTAATATAATTAGCCCAATAGTCCTAAGCCTAATAGGATTTGCCCAATAATAATCTCAGTCCTAATACGATTGACTAATTATAATAATAATAATAATAATAATAATAATAATAATAATAATAATAATAATAATAATAATAATAAATATAATGATAATAATATACTTCATAAAATGGTTGGGGTTTCACAAAAAGTGTCCTATGAATTGTCTTGCTAATGAAAATAACTATCCTCCTACAAATTATAAGAATAACATGCGTATCATAGTATGAAATGGCAAGTGCCCTAAAACTCTTCTAATATATAACATGAACACATGTATCAAATAAAACAATCCTACTTTATTTATTATTATAATAAAATTTGAAATTTATACATATATATTCTATACTTATCTTTTAATTTTATATTTATATATATTCCATACATAATTTCAAGCATTAACAAGTTTGAGATTGTTCCATACAACTCTGAAATTGAGAGAACATTCCACAAAAATTCAAGGGAACATGCCAAAAAACAATCGGGCCTCAAAATATGACTGAAGAGGACAATAATAATAATAACAACAATAGGGCACTTTGGGAATACACTACCCCATTGGTTTAAGGTTGAAAACCAGCATTCGCAGGCCTGCAATCTAGTCGAATAATTTTTAGATCTAGTATGTATCATTTGGATGATCTAGAATGCAGTGCAAGTTGGAGGGCTACCCCATGAAGATCCTAATGCCCACGTTTTAGATTTCCTAGACATATGCGACACCTTTAAGTTTGATGAGGTGACATAAGATGCAGTCTGCCTACGCTTATTCACTTTCTCTCTTTGAGATGAAGCTATAAGGCGTGGCTAAATTCATTGCCAGCGGGATCGATTAGATCTTAAGATAACCTTCCCCCATAAGCTTCTAGGGAAGTACTTTCCGCAAAGAAAAATTGTTAAACCAAGGAACGCCATATTCATCTTCAAGCAACCAGTTACACAGTCACTTTACCATGTCTAGGAGTGGTATAAAGATTTTCTTAGGAAATGCTCCTATCACAATTTGTAGGAGTGAGTTCAAATTCAAACATTTTTAGTGGTTTGTCTAAGCACATTTGGAAAGTAGTAGATGTTGCAATAGGACGAACATTGATAAGTAAAACAACACATTGTGCACGTGAGCTCTTAGAGAATATGGCGTCAAACAACTATCAGTGGCAATCCGATAGATCAACAACTCAAAAACTAGCAGGTGTTCATTAGATGGATACATTGACAACACTAGCAGCACAAGTAGACTCACTTACTAAGAGGTTTTGACAGCATGGAAGTTAGTCACCTTCAAAGCCCATTCATCATTTCTAACAGCAGCCTCCTTGGTAGTTGTGACGATTGTGGTGGTTACCACTATTAGCATAACAAGCATGACAAGGAACGACATATATTTTGCTGGTATGAATAGCCATTTTTAGTGTTTAGGATCTATTAGATTGTGGAATCGTAAGTTATGAAATCTGACGAACGATGATAGTTATAATAAGATGAGGGGATTATTATGATTAATTCAAGCAATATCAAGTTTCAAGATATCAACATTAATTCAAGTTACACATTCCAAACCAATGTTTAACAAAATTCATCAAACTTTGTATTTATTAATTGTCAAAAATTTTCACCACCTTCTCCATAATTTTTTTTTCTCTCGGATCAGGGCCTCTTTTCTTCTCGAATGAGAACTTCTTCCACCCCGCGTGGGCTCGTCTTTATGTCAGATTTGACATGTATTATGGATGATTCTTTCCCTAATTATAGTGGCGCCCTAACTGGGATTTGGCCAGTGCTAGCCCTCTCTGTTTAGTTTTCATTTATTCTGTTTCCTTTTAATGTATGGGTTATTGTATTGCTTTCTGCTTTTCTTACTCAGCATACCCCGTTATACCTTATCTCCCTCTTCACTTATTCTTGATTCTCTCTTGCAATGAACAAAATAATCGCCCTCACTTAGATCCAGTTCTCTTGTGTCGGAGCAGAATCTATCCCACTTCCTTGATGGAGTCAAACTTGTTACACATGAAACAGGCCTTAAAGTTATCTGTGGGGGAGGATGATGGGTTAGTGCTTCCGGTGGGGACATTTAAGAGTGGAGTGTCGATGAATGAATTCCCACTGCGAGCTCTAAATAGACCCAATGTTTAAAAAGACCCATATTGTTCTTATCCCTAAATACTTGTAACGACCCGGTAAATCCTTTATTTACCTATTTTATATTATACAAAATTTATAGGATTATTTTGTGAGTTATTGATTTCTAGAGATTATTTTTTTTCAAATATGATTTTTTTTTGTGAACTAGTGAGCATTTTACTACCTAAATATTTATAAAATATTATAAATTCCAAATATTTTTTTAAAATTTTATGCATTTGATCCTTCTAAACTTCCAGAAATTTTTAATAGATTATTTTCACCTTTTACCTATTTTCCCAAGAATATTTAGTAATTTTTGAAAAACATTGTATTTAAGTTATTAATTTGAAATCTAATTTTAAAAATACTTAATTATTATCCAAAAATTAAAATAATAATACAAATAAATATTCTAGGTTTTATTTGACTTATAAAAATTAAGTTTCGAATTTGTACAATTTTATTTCTATTTTTGGGCAATTTTCGAAAAATGGGCAAAACAAGGGGTATTTTGGTCTTTTCACCTCTCCAACCCCAAATTTCGTTTTTTCCTGAGAAATAAGCAATAAAATACTTAATAAATAAGAGTTTCAGATTATATAGGTTTTTGTTTGATTTTAGTTGATTTTATTTTATATTTTATCAAAATATCTTTACTAATACATACTCTTGAACCTCATATACATAAATAACTATATATTAGTGGTGATGTACATGGCTACATATACACACACACACATACCCACATACATATACATGGTATTTAGTAAGAATAGGTGTAAGCATATATAGCCATGTATAATGTATGGAATAGGTATTTAGTTGAATTTAATAATTGGATATTTGTGTCTAATACATGGAAGATAATTACACAAGACCATATACACCAAAATCCTCATTTTTCAGCCATTTTTCCAGCCCAAAACCGTGCACTCTCTCTTGCTCTTACACTCTCTTTCATTTTTTCCTCCAAACACTTCACTTCCTCCAAATTACTACACACTTTGAAGAACTAAGGTAGGAACTCTTCTTTATACCTTAAGTAGAGGGTTTTTCTTCTTCTTCTTGAGGAGATTAGGCAAGCTTCCATACTCTTGTGCCCAAGCAATGTAAAAGAACAAGCTTGAATGGCCTAGAGTGAGAGCTTTTGCCAAACATACCTCCAAGTTGAGAGTTTTAGTTATGTTGCTAGCTTCATGTTACTTTATAGTTCATTTTATCATGTTTAACTCTTGTTGGGAGGAAGTTGAAGGATGGATAGAATTATGAGCATGATCTTGAAGATCTTATGTGATTAGTATGCTTATTTGGAGTTCTATGTGCTTACTATGCTTTCTTGAAAAACTATGTGATTATTGTGCCTTTTACAATAACATGGCATTCTTATGTTTTATTTGGATTATTATGTGAGTTCTATGCTTTATATGAGGTAGTATGAGACCATGATTCTTTAAATGAGCTAGTAGGGGAATATCCTATGTTGTCTTGAAAGTAATTGTGAAGAAAGCTCCATACATCTATTTATTATACTTTATTGTATAGTTTTATGCCTACTTTGATGATTATAGAAATATATATATATATATATATATATCTATGTACGTATATATATATATAAATATTTAAAGTATTGTTATCTATTCATTTAGCTAATTCATATTATATTAGGTATATATATCTATATATAGTTATGAACGTATATATATATGTCTACTTATTATAGACTAATTATATACTTAGTAATACTTAGTAAGACTACTTTAATCTATATATATATATATATATGGTACGTATAAGTATATATATAATTATATTCATTTTATTAGTTTATATATATATGTAGATAATTTCAATCATCTTATATCTATATCACACTTTATACAGTTTATATATTTTCCTATCATCTTTATATATATAAACTTATCTATATCACATTTTATATATTTTATATATTTATATTTATATTAGTTATCTTTTAATCTATATATATATTTAAGTATATTTATACTAGTTATATTTTAGTCTTTATATTTATATATTTATACTAGTTATGTTTATATATTTATATTTGTATTTTATCTATTTACATATTTTGCTACTATCTATTTACATATGCTTAATAAGCAAACATAAAGCGTTCATTTATACGTGTGGAGCTTACTTTGCTAAACTATGATGATGTGCATATGTGAACAAATTGCAATTGTGTGAATGGGCCCATATGTGCTGGAATGGTCTGGGGGGTGTTCCACCGGGACATACTATTGAGTAGCCGGGAGAGTTCACCACCCTTCCATCTCCTAATCCATCCCTTGGGTAGACGGAGGGATCTACTCAAGAGAGAGGGTCGTAGAACAATACTAAGGCGTATGCCCGGGATACGACCATTGGAGGATAAGGCTGGCGGGAGAAATGTGCTGGTTGTTATTTCGGCCCGGGTAGTTATAAGGGTCACTGTCAGGTGACGAAAGGTAGAAAGTGTGAAATTATATATGTGCTATGTGTAACTAATGTGCACTTGACACCCGAGCACCTTATGTGTATAAAGAAGTGTTTCTACTCAACGTATGTTGATTCCATGTTATATTATATTTTAGATGCTTCCGAAGATAGCTTTTATGATGGTGAGGAGGAGGAACCTTTTGAAGCATTTTATTAGGAAGAAGGATGTAGGATTTTCGGCTGCGTACCTGTTTTGGGTTTTTGCTTTTGCTATGTATCAATAGTAAACTAGCAAGTCGAGACTCTCTTTTGTTGATGTACCATTATGTAATGTACCTTATACGTTGCAATTAAAAATGTATGCATGTATGTAGCCAATAATGATAGTATTAATCTAATAATAGCCATAATAATAATAATAATAAAGGGATTTCGGGGTCGTCATAGGTGGTATCAGAGCGTAGTTCTTGGGAGAACCTTTGTTTTGGTATTTATTAGGACTAATATTGGTATGTTGGATGTAGATGGATCGCCCGTCGAGTAGCAGTGGACGCATGCCTCATAGGAGGGTTGCCTCTAGTTCTAATACTTTTAGGTTTACGGAGATAGACCCCGATGAGTTAATGACAGAGATGGCTGAGTTACGTGATGAGAACCTCCAACTTAAAGAGGAGGTGAGTTATTTGCAGTCGAGTCTCGAGAGCACACGCGCCCGACTCTACGACCTTCAGGCACGATTTCAGCGTGCAGTCGAGATCATCCACGGGAAGATGAGGGAGCTGATGGGATTTGCTGTTACACTTCTAGGCTCTAGACCGGTAGGCGAGGCTGTTGTCCCGGAGATCCCAAGCGGGACCCAGTTCGATCCGATCACCCTTGAGTAGGGGGTGTGATGTAGCTCTTGTACATATGTGTGTATATATGCTTGTAGTATGTAGGTAGTGGTGTAGTAAGTAGTAGTATGGATGCTATAGCTTGCTACTTTAGTAGGATGCCTAGCTAATATCATGTCAAAGTATTTTGCATGTACATGGATGGCATGATACTTGTGTATATATCTAACGTGCCGAACTTTTGGTGTATTTATAGTTGGCCTATATAAGATAGTACTTGACTTTCTTATTATTTAAGTTCCTCACTCTAAGTTTATTTTATCTTTGGATATAGATGCCGAAGAGAACTCGAAATGAGACTGAGCCCCAGGACGAACGATTTACGGTTGTATTTGAACGGATAGCTACAATTCTTGAGAACCAAAATAACAACAATCACAATCAGGGGGAAACTACTGCCGACGCCTTGACTAACTTCCTAAGATTAGGACCCCCGATCTTTCAAGGTGAACCTGATGACACCAAAGCCACGAACTGGCTGGAGGCAATGGAGAAAATTTTCGAAGTGCTAAATTGTGACCCGGAGCGGAAGGTCACTTTAGCTACTTTTCGATTAGAGGACGACGCGCGCCATTGGTGGAAACGCATAAGCACCAAATGGGTATCCCTTCACACTTCTCCTGTTTGGGAAAACTTTGTTAAAGAATTTAACTCCCAGTACGTTCCCCGAGTTATCCAAGAGAAAAGGGAACGAGAATTTCTTAGCTTGGTACAACGTGAGTTAAGCGTGGCAAAGTACGAAGCCTTGTTTACCAAGCTAGCCCGCTTCGCACCGTACTTTGTTGAGAACGAGGAGAGGAAGATCTGGAAGTTTATCGGCGGACTGCGACTTGAAATCCAAGATCGGTTGGCAGCGGTCCAGTTACCTACCTATACGGCAGCTGTTGAAACGGCGCTTAAGGTAGAGAGCACTATGGAACAATTGAAGTTCAAAAGAGGACAGCTGGCACGAGCGCCTGGTACTGGAGGACAAGGTGGGAGAGCCATAGGAGGACCTAACAAGATGTTTAGGCCAAACGCCCAGGGGAGTCGAGGAAATTTTTCTGGTCCCTCGTCTCAGAATCAGAAAAATATAACTTGCTCATACTGTGGGAAGTCAAATCATACGGAAGACCGATGCTGGAATAAATCTAGGAATTGCCCAATATGTGGGAATCGTGGGCATTTCGTATTGAATTGCCCTCAGTACAAACCAGTGCCAACCCCGACTACTGGAAAGAATACAAAGGGCAATGGGGAGCAAGTGGAGAAGCCACGAATTCAAGGGAAGGTCTTTGCTATGAACCAGGCCGAGGTCGAGAATTCGGCGGTCGTGGAAGGTACGCTTCTCATTGATCGTTATTTTGCTAAAGTGTTAATGGATCCTGGTTCTACGCATTCATATATATCGACTAGTTTCTTTACTAGTTTACAAGTTCAACCTGAGGCCTTACCTTACGAATTAGAAATCACAACACCCCTTGGAGCTAAATGGAAGACGGACTTAGTTTATCGAGATTGTGCACTAGAAATTGGTGGCCAAAAGATGACTGCTGACCTAGTATTACTACCCATTCATGACTTTGATGTTATTTTGGGTATGGATTGGCTAGCAACACACTACGCTCAAGTAGACTGTCATCACAAAGTTGTGCGGCTCTGTTTCCCGAATCAATCTATCATTGAAATCGTAGGGAACAAAACCACACCCGCATTACCCATTATCTCTTCTCTACAAGCCAATCGACTGCTACAGAAGGGCAATTATGCGTTCCTAGCCCATATCATGAATAAGTCAGAAGATAAGAAGATGCTTGAAGAGGTGCCCATAGTAAATGAGTACCCCGATGTTTTCCCTGATGATTTGAGAGACTTACCTCCACATCGGGAGATTGAGTTTGTAATCGAGTTGTTACCTGGAACAGCTCCGATCTCTAAAACTCCTTATAGGATGGCCCCTGCTGAGTTAAATGAGCTTAAGACCCAACTACAAGAATTACTCGATAAAGGGTTTATCCGCCCGAGCACATCACCATGGGGAGCTCCGGTACTATTTGTCAAGAAGAAAGATGGAACTTGGAGGTTATGCATCGACTATCGTCCGCTTAACCAAGTTACCATCAAGAATAAGTACCCTCTACCGAACATTGATGAGCTATTTGATCAGCTTCAAGGAGCTTCAGTTTATTCGAAACTGGATTTGAAAACCGGATATCATCAAGTACGAATTCGAGAGGAAGATATCCCTA
This sequence comes from Petrea volubilis, assembly GCA_026212405.1. Taxonomy (NCBI): domain Eukaryota; kingdom Viridiplantae; phylum Streptophyta; class Magnoliopsida; order Lamiales; family Verbenaceae; genus Petrea; species Petrea volubilis. The sequence continues at coordinate 8,798,397 of CM047880.1, forward strand.
AGACCGCCCTTAATACTCGGTACGGTCACTACGAGTTTGTGGTGATGCCATTCGGTGTAACGAATGCCTCGGCAACGTTCATGGACTTGATGAACCGAATATTCCGACCATACCTAGACCAATTTGTAGTTGTCTTTATAGATGACATACTGGTCTACTCTGAGTCGGAAGAAGAGCACGAAAGGCACTTGAGGATAGTACTTCAGACGCTGAGGGAAGAGAAATTGTATGCCAAATTCAGCAAGTGTGAATTTTGGCTGACACAGGTGGCCTTTTTAGGACACATAGTGTCGAAGGATGGGATTGCAGTTGATCCAGGAAAAGTGAAAGCCATAGTGGAATGGAAGCAACCAATGACTGTCACGGAGGTGCGAAGTTTTCTGGGTTTGGCTGGGTATTATCGGAGATTTATCAAGGATTTCTCCAAGATTGCTCGCCCCTTAACCAGACTAACGCAAGCCAAAGTGCGGTTCATTTGGGATAACCATTGTGAAACTAGCTTTCAAGAATTGAAGGATCGATTGGTCACCGCCCTTATATTAACTCTGCCACAGGGGAATGAAGGATTTGTAGTCTACACAGATGCGTCCAAAGAAGGACTAGGCTGTGTACTTATGCAGAATAAAAGGGTAGTAGCTTACGCTTCGAGAAAGTTAAAACCTTATGAAGAAAACTACCCAACGCATGATCTAGAGCTGGCAGCCATTGTCTTTGCTCTTAAGAAGTGGAGACATTACCTTTTTGGTACTTCGTTTGAAGTATTTACTGACCACAAAAGTCTCAAGTATTTATTCTCTCAAAAAGAGTTGAATATGAGACAACGAAGATGGTTAGAATTGCTAGCTGATTTTAATTGCGACATTCTATACCATCCGGGTAAAGCGAATGTCGTAGCTGATGCTTTAAGCAGAAAGGCTAGCCTAGCCTGCTTAATGACGCGAGAATGGAAATTGTTAGAAGACATCTCAAGTTGGAAACCTAAAGAACGGGAGTTTGGAGTTGTGTTTTCACAACTACATGCTCAGCCCGTGATACTTGAGCGAATTAAAGAAGCACAAGAAATGGACGACGAACTCCAAAGGGTTAAAGAGAGGGTTAACCTCGGCCAAGAAAAGGAGTTCGCATTGCCAAACGATGGAATTTTGAGATTTCGAAATCGAATATGTGTTCCAAACAATGAGCAGCTGAAAAGGGAGATATTAGAGGAATGCCATAATACCAAGTACACAATACATCCGGGGACAAACAAGATGTATCAAGATGTGAGACGACAGTACTGGTGGCCCAAAATGAAAAGGCAAATAGCAGAGTTTGTGGCAAAGTGCTTAACTTGTCAACAAGTTAAAGCAAGCCACCAGAAGCCCTTTGGGTTATTGCAACCTCTTCCAATCCCTGAGTGGAAATGGGAACACATTACGATGGATTTCGTTATGGGACTACCACGAACACAGAGAGGTCACGATGCAGTATGGGTGGTCGTGGACAGACTCACAAAAAGCGCCCATTTTCTTGCATTTGCTAAGACCTATTCGCTAGATAAGATGGCAAAAATCTATAAAAATGAGATTGTTCGCTTACACGGTGTCCCAGTAAGTATAGTATCTGACCGAGACCCTCGGTTTGTCTCAAAATTTTGGCAAGGATTACAGAAGGCTTTGGAGACTAAGTTGAATTTTAGTACGGCTTATCACCCACAAACAGATGGACAGACTGAAAGAGTTATCCAGATTCTTGAAGACATGCTTAGAGCGTGTACCTTAGATTTTGGTGGGAATTGGGATCGACACTTGCCCCTCACAGAGTTCGCCTATAACAACAGTTACCAAGCCACGATAGGCGTGGCCCCGTTTGAGGCTCTTTATGGAAGAAAGTGTAGATCCCCAGTTTGTTGGAGTGAAGTGGGTGAAAGTAAGCTAATAGGCCCAGATTTGATTCGTGAGACAACAGAAACGATCAAGATGATAAAGAAAAGGATGGAGATAGCACAAAGTCGTCAGAAGAGTTATGCTGACCGACGACGAAAAGACTTGGAGTTCGAAGTGGGTGACTTCGTATTCTTAAAAGTCTCGCCAAGAAAAGGTGTTTTGAGGTTTGGGAGAAAGGGCAAGCTTAACCCATGCTATATTGGACCTTTTGAGATACTTGCGAGAGTGGGGAAAGTTGCCTACCGATTAGCCTTACCCCCAGCTTTGGCAGAAGTACATGACGTATTTCATGTGTCTATGCTTAAGAAATACCATCGTGATCCATCTCATGTTGTTGACTATGAGTCCCTCGACATTAGTCCAGACTTGACCTATGTCGAAGAGCCAGTGAGGATCCTAGACTTCCAAGAACACACCTTGAGAAACAAAACCATAAAATTAGTTCGTGTTCTATGGAAGGATCATGGGATTGAAGAAAGTACGTGGGAACGACTAGAAGAGATGCAAGAGAAATACCCACATTTGTTCGATTAGGCTTCGACTCAATTTCGAGGACGAAATTTTCTAAGGAGGGGAGGATGTAACGACCCGGTAAATCCTTTATTTACCTATTTTATATTATACAAAATTTATAGGATTATTTTGTGAGTTATTGATTTCTAGAGATTATTTTTTTTCAAATATGATTTTTTTTTGTGAACTAGTGAGCATTTTACTACCTAAATATTTATAAAATATTATAAATTCCAAATATTTTTTTAAAATTTTATGCATTTGATCCTTCTAAACTTCCAGAAATTTTTAATAGATTATTTTCACCTTTTACCTATTTTCCCAAGAATTTTTAGTAATTTTCGAAAAACATTGTATTTAAGTTATTAATTTGAAATCTAATTTTAAAAATGCTTAATTATTATCCAAAAATTAAAATAATAATACAAATAAATATTCTAGGTTTTATTTGACTTATAAAAATTAATTTTCGAATTTGTACAATTTTATTTCTATTTTTGGGCAATTTTCGAAAAATGGGCAAAACAAGGGGTATTTTGGTCTTTTCACCTCTCCAACCCCAAATTTCGTTTTTTCCTGAGAAATAAGCAATAAAATACTTAATAAATAAGAGTTTCAGATTATATAGGTTTTTGTTTGATTTTAGTTGATTTTATTTTATATTTTATCAAAATATCTTTACTAATACATACTCTTGAACCTCATATACATAAATAACTATATATTAGTGGTGATGTACATGGCTACATATACACACACACACATACCCACATACATATACATGGTATTTAGTAAGAATAGGTGTAAGCATATATAGCCATGTATAATGTATGGAATAGGTATTTAGTTGAATTTAATAATTGGATATTTGTGTCTAATACATGGAAGATAATTACACAAGACCATATACACCAAAATCCTCATTTTTCAGCCATTTTTCCAGCCCAAAACCGTGCACTCTCTCTTGCTCTTACACTCTCTTTCATTTTTTCCTCCAAACACTTCACTTCCTCCAAATTACTACACACTTTGAAGAACTAAGGTAGGAACTCTTCTTTATACCTTAAGTAGAGGGTTTTTTCTTCTTCTTCTTGAGGAGATTAGGCAAGCTTCCATACTCTTGTGCCCAAGCAATGTAAAAGAACAAGCTTGAATGGCCTAGAGTGAGAGCTTTTGCCAAACATACCTCCAAGTTGAGAGTTTTAGTTATGTTGCTAGCTTCATGTTACTTTATAGTTCATTTTATCATGTTTAACTCTTGTTGGGAGGAAGTTGAAGGATGGATAGAATTATGAGCATGATCTTGAAGATCTTATGTGATTAGTATGCTTATTTGGAGTTCTATGTGCTTACTATGCTTTCTTGAAAAACTATGTGATTATTGTGCCTTTTACAATAACATGGCATTCTTATGTTTTATTTGGATTATTATGTGAGTTCTATGCTTTATATGAGGTAGTATGAGACCATGATTCTTTAAATGAGCTAGTAGGGGAATATCCTATGTTGTCTTGAAAGTAATTGTGAAGAAAGCTCCATACATCTATTTATTATACTTTATTGTATAGTTTTATGCCTACTTTGATGATTATAGAAATATATATATATATATATATATCTATGTACGTATATATATATATAAATATTTAAAGTATTGTTATCTATTCATTTAGCTAATTCATATTATATTAGGTATATATATCTATATATAGTTATGAACGTATATATATATGTCTACTTATTATAGACTAATTATATACTTAGTAATACTTAGTAAGACTACTTTAATCTATATATATATATATATATGGTACGTATAAGTATATATATAATTATATTCATTTTATTAGTTTATATATATATGTAGATAATTTCAATCATCTTATATCTATATCACACTTTATACAGTTTATATATTTTCCTATCATCTTTATATATATAAACTTATCTATATCACATTTTATATATTTTATATATTTATATTTATATTAGTTATCTTTTAATCTATATATATATTTAAGTATATTTATACTAGTTATATTTTAGTCTTTATATTTATATATTTATACTAGTTATGTTTATATATTTATATTTGTATTTTATCTATTTACATATTTTGCTACTATCTATTTACATATGCTTAATAAGCAAACATAAAGCGTTCATTTATACGTGTGGAGCTTACTTTGCTAAACTATGATGATGTGCATATGTGAACAAATTGCAATTGTGTGAATGGGCCCATATGTGCTGGAATGGTCTGGGGGGTGTTCCACCGGGACATACTATTGAGTAGCCGGGAGAGTTCACCACCCTTCCATCTCCTAATCCATCCCTTGGGTAGACGGAGGGATCTACTCAAGAGAGAGGGTCGTAGAACAATACTAAGGCGTATGCCCGGGATACGACCATTGGAGGATAAGGCTGGCGGGAGAAATGTGCTGGTTGTTATTTCGGCCCGGGTAGTTATAAGGGTCACTGTCAGGTGACGAAAGGTAGAAAGTGTGAAATTATATATGTGCTATGTGTAACTAATGTGCACTTGACACCCGAGCACCTTATGTGTATAAAGAAGTGTTTCTACTCAACGTATGTTGATTCCATGTTATATTATATTTTAGATGCTTCCGAAGATAGCTTTTATGATGGTGAGGAGGAGGAACCTTTTGAAGCATTTTATTAGGAAGAAGGATGTAGGATTTTCGGCTGCGTACCTGTTTTGGGTTTTTGCTTTTGCTATGTATCAATAGTAAACTAGCAAGTCGAGACTCTCTTTTGTTGATGTACCCTTATGTAATGTACCTTATACGTTGCAATTAAAAATGTATGCATGTATGTAGCCAATAATGATAGTATTAATCTAATAATAGCCATAATAATAATAATAATAAAGGGATTTCGGGGTCGTCATAATACTCTAATCCTGAAACAATACCATGGTTTCAGCCTACTAGCTTCCGTAATGTCATGTATAAACTCGCATCAAAAGTGTTGGCCAATAGACTCAAACAGTTCCTTGACCGTATTTTTCCCCCTCCCAATCAGCTTTTGTCCCAGGCTGGCTAATCTCTGAGAATGCCCTCATTGCCTTTGAAATTAATCACTTTCTCAATAACAAGCATAGGGACAGAGAGGGGCACATGGCTTTGAAGCTCGATATGAGAAAAGCCTATGAACGTGTGGAATAGTATTTTTTTAAACGCGTGCTTCAGAAAATTAGGTTTCATAATCATTTTATTGAGTGTGTTATGACTTGTGTTTCTACTGTCACATATTCGTTTATGCTTAATTGTAAACAATTTGGCTTTGTGAGACTGACAAGGAGGCTCCAGCAGGGGGACCCGATTTCTCCTTATCTACTTAGTATTTGCATTGAGGCGTTAGGTGATTTGTTGTAGGTGGAGGAAGGCAGGATATATATAAAAGGTATGGTAGTGTGTCAGGAAGCATCGAGACTAACCCATCGTTTCTTTGCAATTGATACACTAATGTTCTGCCAAGCGAGTACTAAGGTAGTGGGGAGGATCTTACAGGTTCTATACATGTATGGACGTGTCTCTAGCTAGGAGATTAACTATGCCAAATCCTCGGTGGTGTTTACTCGCAATGGGGGATTGCAAAAGAGAAGGGAGGTTGCATAATTGGCCAATATTATAATGGTCGGAGCACATGATAAATATTTTGGCTTGCCAGCTTGGATAGGGAGGTCGAAAAAAGCAGTCTTCTCATAAATCAAAGACAGGGTGCGGAAGAGGGTACATAGGTGGCATGAAAAGCTACTCTCACCAACGGGAAGAGAGGTTTTGATTAAGGCAGTGCTCCAAGCTATCCTAACCTACACCATGGGGTGCTTCAAACTCCTTGTGACATCTGTAAGGGATATTGAACGATCGATCATGAACTTTTGGTGGCCTGATAGGGAGAAAATGAAAATCCATTAGGTTTCTTAGGATAGGCTTTGTCTTTGGAAAGCTTTAGGTGGTATGGGCTTTTGAGAGTTGACAAAATTCAATGATGCTTTATCGGCCAAACAATTTTAGAGGATCTTGACGCGGCGGCATACCCTCATGATTTTTTTGACGCCTACCAAATATTTTTCAGGTGTTCCCCCCATGAGCTAAGATTGGGGAATAACCCATCCAACACTTAACTAAGAATTTTTGAGGTGAAATATCTTATGATGCGGGTAGTCGATGGCGGGTGGGGACGAGTGAAAGCATTCGGGTTTGGGGGGACAGGTAGGTGCCGTGACCTCTTTCGTCTTCACTCCCCATAAATTGGCATTGGAAGATTTGACCAATTTATATTCTTTTTTCTATTAACAGATCTCTAATAATTTGGTCCAATTTCATTCAGTAAATAATTTTATAGTTAGAGCTATACTGAATTATTTTCAATAAATAAACAAAAATTCCCTTTCTTTTATGATTACATATTTTTCCAAGCATATATATTCTTTTAATTTTAGATTGTAGCTAAATTTTATTTAATCTATTCCGTTTCTTTTTGTTAAAAAAAATTACATGTAAGTAAATTGCATTAAGTTATCAAAAACTTGATTTAAATATTTTCTCAAAAGTCAAATTCTTTACTTAGCTACTCATTCTATTTTGACATTTCTATAAAACTTAAACTTTCGTATATAAAAAATGCTTTTTCAAAAAAATATTTAATTCTTTCATCAAAATAACTAAAACTTTGCAATGAAATTTTATTTACTTTGTTAGGTAAATTCTTTTTCCCTAAAGATCATTCAATAAATTATTTATTTTTTAAGAATAATTAAATTAAAAATAAAAGAAATAATAAAATAATTTTTTTTACAATGCAATGCACTGGGCAACTATTAGATAAGCCATAAAATATATATAACTAATTTATTCTAATCTTTCCAAAAATATATGTCATAAATTGTCATTAATTTGATTGAGTCATTTTCTCTCTAATCAAATGATTATAAGTCAAAATTGTTAAATTTTTTAATTAATTTTTTATGAACTTAGCTTTGTACTGTTTAATCTAAATATTTTTTCATAAGATAATTATCAATTACTCTCTATCTAATTTTTTAATTATTTACTTTCATGTCTTTGCCTAATTTTTTTTTAAAATTTTAGTTATATTTTAGGCAAAAAAAAATTTGTCTTCCTACATGAAACCCAAGCTATCTACAATGTTTTTCCTTCTATTCTATTTTCTTTTTTGATTTAGTTTTCATGAAGAAACTTCTCATATAGGTTTTCTTTCATTAAAATTTTTTTTTTGATTTCTTATCTAAAGATGCAACGAGGAGATGCAAATAAGTTTTGCAATGGTATATGATTAGGATTGTTTTGGGTTTAATTTGACTAATCAATATTTTAACTCTATTTAATCTTATCAGTCATAAGTTACTCTTCCGTCAAATTATACCTCTATGAATTAAAGTATAACACTTTTTTCTCTCGTCATAAGAACCCTAGAAATTGTTGAATGAGGTACAAGGACATTGAAATGTTAGGAAAAAAGTGACAAGAAACTTTATTAGGTCTTCAATTTTTTGTATGTTTTCTAATTTCATATTTAGCAAGTTATTGTTGTAATTCAAGTTTGAGAATTAATTTGTTAATATACCCCTAGAGAGAGGGTATCCTTTGTAAGGACCCGTATTCTCATTCCCATTATGTATAGATATATTTATATGTGTTTATTTTATATTTATAGGTATATGTTTTCATAATGTTAATACCTTGTGTTTCATGTTCGTTTTTCGCAAATGTACAAGTTAGGGTTAATTCTTGTCCTAGTTAAGCATCATATAAACTATATAATTCATGAAAATATATGTATACACACACACACACATATATATATAGGTTTAGTTTTGTGTAATAAGATTTAGAAGATTTTTGGAAAAACCCTAAAGAAAGCATAAAATTGCATTTTCTACCCCTAAATGATATTTTCTTCCATAAAAATGTAAAATAAGAAAACAACTTATAAATTTTCAGATTTGCACTAAGGGGGACGTTTTTCTTAGGTATAGGAAACATAAAAATGTTTTATACTTGGTAGAAAATCACCCTCAAGTCTTCATCCCTCGAGTATTGATGACAATGTACAAGTGTATATACACTTGTATAATCCCTTCTAGATGTAGTTATACATTTATGGTCCAAATTAGACTAGGCTAACACTTAACCCAATTAGGCTTGTTAGTTGGACACTTAGTTGGAAAGTAAGAATGATTAAGATTAGGACACAACACTACAAGAAAATACTGTATTTTCGGCCAGATTTTCGGCGGATTTTCGGCGGAATTTCGGCGGATCGCGTCTGCCGAAAAAACCTTCGGCGGATTGCAATCATATTTTAATGCTCTCTCTCACACTATTAATTATAAGAAGTATTAGGCAAAGAAAACACAAAAACACCACCCACACACTCTTGAAAAACATTCACACTCTCCCCCTCGTACTCTTACCTTCATCTTTTGTCAATTTCATCACAAAATTTCAGCCACTTTAATCCTTGTACTTCCATACAACTCTTAAACTACAAGAAGAACCCCTACTACTAGAAGGTAGAAACCTTGCCTATAGCATAAGTTAGGGTTAGGTTTTATGAAAGTATTAACCTTATTTCTTCCCCATTAGACCCTAAGAGGTGATCACAAGTTGATTTCCATCTTGGGTCTTAGGGAACACAAGAGAATTTGGTCTTATGCTTATAGTGATTTTATGTGCATCTTACCCTCGAATTTCTTGAAACTATGTTTAAATTTTGCTTGCAATATGTTCAAATGATGCTTAAGTTATGTATTATGATGCTTGATACTTTGTTAATACTTCAATCATGTGTTAGAAGCTAAAACTTCATGTTTGTCAAGGTGAATTTTTAATTCAAAGCTTGCTGGAAACACTATTCATAGTGCTGAAAAATTTGTTACAAGGCTGCAAATTCTTATTTTTGCACAACTGAAAAATCCGATTTTTCCAAACTCAAAACCTGTTTTATATGTTTTAATTCCAGTGTATAATAAGCTGGAAAAACATTTTTTTCAAAGCCGTAAAGTTCGGCTTCGGGGCCAGGAAATTCCAGCAGTCGCGCAATTAAGCGTTTTGCATCGCAGTCTGAAAATTCCAAGTCCCGTAAGCTGAAAACTCGGAATGTTACTAACCAAAACTTTTTTTTATAACATTAGAAACATATTTGTGAAATCCCAGCAGGTTTTAGGCTAGAAATTCCGTGCTTACAAACTGAAATTTTTTGCTCGACGTAAATATTTGCAGACTGCAAATTTTCAGTTCGTAAAGGTTGAAAAATATGTTCATTTATGTGAAATCAGTGTGAAAGTAGACTGAAATTCTGTAAAACTATGTGTTATACATGAAGTTTATGTGTGCATGATGGGCCCCAATGTGAATAGGGGTGGATGTGGTCGAGTTCGTCCAGGCGGTGTCGGGCTTGCCGGTCTTAAATTAGTTCTCAACCCTCTATCGTTGCCTAATCCCTCCTTGCATAGACAGAGTGTCTATGTACTGAAGTGGGTCATAGGAAAATCGGCATATGCCCGGGATATGACCACCGGAGTGATTGGTCGGGAATTGGAGTGTTTGGTTGGAAAAATCAGCACGAAGTGATAAGGTAGCCACCCGTCGAGGTGGAAGAAATCAAATGTGAAATTATGTGATTTATGTTCATAAATTTCTGTGATACTATGCACAAACCTCACACGATCACCTTATGTTATATGCAAAGTTTCTACTCAATGTGTTGTTGACGTGTTTCATGTAATGTTTTAGCTGATCTTGAGCCGTACGGAATTGCTAGCGAATAAGACATAGGAAGACGGTTCGAAGCATTTGGCTAGTTATGCATGTTATAGGATAGAGGTTATTTTGTAGTCACGATCATGTAATAATAAACTTATGTGTACTTTTGGATTTTCGAATAAAAGTATGGGTTGGTTTACTATTGTTTTAGAAAAGTGGCATGTTTGTGCAAAAATTATAAATTGGGTATTTTCATAATTAGCTAGAAGTTTTGGGTCGTCACAGGTGGTATCTGAGCACGGTTTTTGGGACGTTAGGAATTTTGATTATGAATTGTCTAATGTTTGAACTTGTTGTGTAGCAGATGGCCTACTCCGGAGAATCCTCTAACCGTAGGTCGCGCTATCCGTGCGGAGCTGCCCGAGTGTCCTCCGTCCGAGTGCGCCCGCCCCAAGTTGATGAACTTTTAGTAGAATTAAGGTTGCTGCAAGAAAACTATGAAAAGCTTCAAGAGGACCTTTACCACACCCGTCTTAGTTTGGAGGGAGCCCAGAATCACATCTACCAGACACATCAGCATTACCAAAGTGTGCTCGAGCTTTTGTATAGCATGAGTAGGAACCTTGTTGGAATCATCGAAGAGAATTTAATTCCTAAGCCACCCCCGGAGTTAGTGGTTATAAACTCCGGAGAGGGTACTAGCCATGCTCTCTATGAGCTTGAGTAAATTAAGTGTCTTGAGAGCACCGTAGTGGTTGTCTAGTGTAATCGGTGCTTGCGTAAAGTTTGGTAGGATGTATGTTTTATGTTTGCCGTATATGTTTTTGCATTTGCCATTTGAGTAACTTCTATGTAGATAGGTTGTGTAAGTCTTATGTAAATAGAAATAAATGGGTTTTGTTTATATTACTAAACTGAATTTTTATGATGTAGATGTCGAATAGACGAACACGCGATAATAACGGGAATCCGGAGGGTCAACTTACGGCTGTCGTTGAGAGAATCACTACGATTCTTGAAAATCAGCATAATAATAATCACAATCACACAGAAACAACTAACGATGCCATTGCTAACTTTCTTAAGTTAGGACCCCCGAGTTTCAAAGGAGAACCGGACGACGTCAAAGCCACTAATTGGCAAGAAGCTATTGAGAAAATTTTTGAAGTCATGGACTGCGAAGAAGAACGGAAGGTCACTTTGGCTACATTCCGGTTGGAAGAAGACGCACGGCATTGGTGGAAAAGGATTAGTGGGAAGTGGGAAGAAACGAGGACTCCATGTACATGGAACAATTTCGTTCGCGAATTCAATACACAGTATGTTCCTCGAGTGGTACAAGAAAAACGAGAAAGAGAATTTTTAAACTTAGAACAACGAGAGTTAAGTGTGGCCCGTATTCTCACTCCCATTATGTATAGATATATTTATATGTGTTTATTTTATATTTATAGGTATATGTTTTTCATAATGTTAAAACCTTGTGTTTCATGTTCGTTTTTCGCAAATGTACAAGTTAGGGTTAATTCTTGTCCTAGTTAAGCATCATATAAACTATATAATTCATGAAAATATATGTATACACACACATATATATATATATATATGTTTGGTTTTGTATAATAAGATTTAGAAGATTTTTGGAAAAACCCTAAAGAAAGCCTAAAATTGCATTTTCTACCCCTAAATGATATTTTCTTCCATAAAAATGTAACATAAGAAAACAACTTATACATTTTCATATTTGCACTAAGGGGGACGTTTTTTTAGGTATAGGAAACATAAAAATGTTTTATACTTGGTAGAAAATCACCCTCAAGTCTTCATCCCTCAAGTATTGATGACAATGTATGTACAAGTGTATATACACTTGTATAATCCCTTCTAGATGTAGTTATACATGTATGGTTCAAATTAGCCTAGACTAACACTTAACCCAATTAGACTTGTTAGTTGGACACTTTAAAGCAAGAATGATTAAGATTAGGACACAATCATATTTTAATGCCATCTCCCACACTATTAATTATAAGAAGTATTAAGCAAAGAAAACACAAAAACACCACCCACACACTCTTGAAAAATGATCACACGCTCCCCCTCATACTCTTACCTTCATCTTTTGTCAATTTCATCACAAAATTTCAGCCACTTTCATCCATGTACTTCTATACAACTCTTAAACTACAAGAAGAACCCCTACTACTAGAAGGTAGAAACCTTGCCTATGGCATAAGTTAGGGTAAGGTTTTATAAAAGTATTAGCCTTATTTCTTCCCCATTAGACCCTATGAGGTGATCACAAGTTGATTTCCATCTTGGGTCTTAGGGAACACAAGAGAATTTGGTCTTATGCTTATAGTGATTTTATGTGCATCATACCCTTGAATTTCTTGAAACTATGCTGAAATTTTGCTTGCAATATGTTCAAATGATGCTTAAGTTATGTATTATGATGTTTGATACTTTGTTAATACTTCAATCATGTGTTAGAAGCTGAAACTTTATGTTTGTCAAGGTGAATTTTTAGTTCAAAGCTTGCTGGAAACACTATTCATTGTGCTGAAAATTTTGTTACAAGGCTGCAAATTCTTATATTTGCACAACTGAAAAATCCGATTTTTCCAAACTCAAAACCTGTTTTATATGTTGTAATCTCAGTGTATAATAAGCTGGAAAAACAGTTTTTTCAAAGCTATAAAGTTCGGCTTCGGGGCCTGGAAATTCCAGCAGTCGCGCAATTAAGCTTTTTGCGTTGCAGGCTGAAAATTCCAAGTCTCGTAAGCTGAAAACTCGGAATGTTACTAACCAAAACTTTGTTTTATAACATTAGAAACATATTTGTGAAATCCCAGCAGGTTTTAGGCTAGAAATTCCGTGCTTACAAACTGAAATTTTCTGCTCGACGTAAATATTTGCAGACTGCGAATTTTCAGTTCGTAAAGGTTGAAAAATATGTTCATTTATGTGAAATCAGTGTGAAAGTATACTGAAATTCTGTAAAACTATGTGTTATACATGAAGTTTATGTGTGCATGATGGGCCCCAATGTGAATAGGGGTGGATGTGGTCGAGTTCGGCCGGGCGGTCTCGGGCTTGCCGGTCTTAAATTAGTTCTCAACCTTTCATCGTTGCCTAATCCCTCCTTGCATAGACGGAGTGTCTATGTACTGAAGTGGGTCGTAGGAAAATCGGCATATGCTCGGGATATTTCTACATGCTAACACATACCAATATCTTCTCGACGTTACAAGTTTACTTTTTATTTTGTAATATATACATTATTTTAAAATTATAAGCTAATTGAACTGAGAAATACTTTCTTGACATTTTTCTCCCTTTAGCTTATGCAATTTACTCAGAACATTAACAAACATACCACATAAACATTTTCAAATTATCATTTCTATAAATATAATAATATACGTGTACAAGAATAGTTTAGAAACAGTAGAGCCCAATTAACAATATCAAATTTAGGCTTAATACATTTAATAGGTTTAGGGACATGGCGGCCCAATGGGTAAATCTTTGCACCCATCAAAATTGAGCTTACAGTGACGCTTACAAATCCTGCAACAAGTTTCCCGATCCATATCTCTAGTCATGCAAGTGCAATACGAGTCTCGGTTGCAATCATCAAAGCATTTATTCGGACAAGTTATTTTCATGGCTCCTCCTATGGCCACCCTTGCGGTGACAGTTACCACTATTAGCATAACGAGCATGACAACGAACGACACATTTTTCCTGGTACGAATAGTCATTTGAAGTGTTTAGGGATCCTCTAAATTGCAGAATCACAAGTATGCTATGCAACTTGATAAGCGATGAAATTTATAATAGGACGAGGCAATGTTATTATGATTGCAATTACTCTTATTAACCAGATAAGGGGGAATTAATTGCATATAATTAAATATGTGTCATATTCAATATAAAAAGTCTGGATATTCATGTAAATGAAATTTACTGTATCTAACATTGGTTACATAATAACTGTCACTTGGATTTGTATACAAAATCTCAACTTTTGGTTGTAACTATATTGAGCTGTGATGGGCAAGCGAAGGCAATAAAGATTTATGTTATTTTTCGGGAATTATAGGATTTAAATTATATTTCTATTTATGACAATTTCATGATATTGATTTCTTTTTAGATATTATGCAATGTAAACAAGAAAGTAAACTTAAATTAGAGCAAGTTACATCAACACCCCTAGAGGTATGGTGTAATTACTAATTATCCCTATTGTTTCAAAAATTAAAAATACCACCCAGGCCATTTGAGCTTAACAAAATTATCATTCATTAACGCTAGACATAGGACCCATTTGGATGGACTTTAAAAAAAGTGCTCCTCGAATTGTGTTTTTTTATAATGGAGTTTTTTTGTACGCCAAATATTTTTGTATTTAGATACAATAATTAAAAGTGATTTAAAAGACGTTTTTATTTAAAGCTACTCTAGAGTAGCTTCTTCTAAGAAAAGCCCTTTTTGGCTTCCTTTTTTTTCTTTTGATCTCTACTTTTGCAAAAAGCCCATCCAAACACAATTATTTTTCTCCGAAGTATTTTTTTTCAAAAAATAAGTTCTCTAAAAAAAAGCCCACCCAAATGGGCTCATAATTGCGAGTTGTATAACTATTATTTTAGGGTGGATTTTGATATAAGATTTGCATAGTTTGAACAAGTTCAGAAGTAGAAGTTATATAACGAGTCAATTTCAATAAAAAAGTAGTAACGATATCGAATTATAGATGGTGATGCCCGGTGGTGATTATGGTACTGGAAAATTAAATTATTTTGTGATAGTTGGAAAAACAAAAATGATTGATTGATAGATTTTTTCTATCTCAACGAGGACCATCTTTTGTGTTATTTGATGAAATGGTAGAAAAGTGATTTATGAATGTCTATCATCGGGGACAAAAGTCAAAAATTTAATTTGTGAATGTAATATACAATATTGTTATACAAATAAAATAACATTATTTGTCATATTTATGCATATATATATATATATAACAAATTCTAATAAAAATACTACTTCTAAATAAATATAGGAGGCAAATTTTAGTCTAGCCTAGCCTAAATACTACTTCTAAATAAATAAATACAGTAGTCTAAATACTACTTCTAAATAAATATACTCGCCTAGCCTATTTATTAAATTCAGGCTCCTGAACTGTTTTCAATGTTTTTGATATTGAATTTTCATGATATAATGATATTTTAGTCTAATTTATTCTCAAAAAAATAGAAAAATAAATTAACTACAACATCATCAAATATTGCAAAAACCACCTTAGCTAGGAATTTGCAAGTGCTTTCACCACCTTCGGGAACTTAGAAATGTCAAATTAAATAAATAAGTAAATATTTATGTGTATATATATATACACACATATATATATATATGTATGTGTGTGTGTGTGTGTGTGTAGAGAATTACGTATATTTTTTTGGTCTGTTTGCACACTTATAATGCTCAAATTTGGTTTAACTACTGTTTATTTTCATCATTCTAAGCTTTAACTATTCAAAACAGATGGATTTAGTTTTTAAGTTTGTTAATTAACTTATTTATCACACTCTTTTAGCCACTGAAAACGTTGAACAAGGCTAGATTGGTTGCAATTCACATTCAAACAATGCTAAGTCGGTCTTAAAATGGTTTTTTAGTCTGTGTGCAAGCCTATAATACTCAAATTTTGTTTTACTTGTTTGTGCTCATTTTCATTATTCTAGGGTTTAATTACACAAAAAAATAGATGGATTTATCCTTGAATTTTGTTCATTAACTCATTTATCACACTCTTTAGCTATAGAAATCATTAAATGCGGCTAGATTGGTCTCAATTCAAGTTTAAACAACTCTAGTCCGATCTTAATATAGTTGTTTTACTCTTTCTACTGACCTATATTGATCAAATTTAGTTTAACTAGTATTTATTTTCATCATTTTAGGCTTTAACTACTCAAAACAGATGGATTTAGCTTTGAGTTTGTTTTATGTAACTCATTTATCACATTTTTTGAGCCACAGAAAATGTTGAATAGGGTTGGATTAGTCGCAATTTGCGTTCAAACAACGCTAAGCCGACCTTAAAACGGTTGTTTCATCCATGTGCAAGCCTAGAATTCTCAAAGTTTGTTTAACCCATGTTCATTTTCATCATTCTAAGGTTTAACTATACAAAACAGATTGATTTATCCTTGAATTTCACTCATTAAATCTTCTAGCTATATAAATCATTAAACGTGGCTAGATTGGTCCCAATGCAAGTTTAAACAATTTTAGTCTGATCTTCATACAGTTGTTTTGGTCTTTTTACTTGCCTATAATGCTCAAATTTGGTGTAACTCGTGTTTATTTTCATCATTCTAGGCTTTAGCAACTGAAAATGTTAAGCTAGGTTAGATTGATCTCAATTCACATTCAAACAATGCTAAGAGGGTCTTCAAATGGTTTTTTCAGTCTATATGCAAGCCTATAATGTGAAAATTTTGTTTAACTCGCATTCATTTGATCCTTCTAAGGTTTAACTACACAAAATAGAGGGATTTATCTTCAAATTTTGTCCATACACTCATTTATCGTAGTTTTCTACCCATAGAAAATGTTAAACGATGCAAGATTGTTCTCAGTTCATGTTTCGGCAACTCTAATTCAGTCTTGAAATGATTGTTTTAGTTTGTTTGCAAACCTATAATGCTCAAATTTTGTTTAACTTTTATTTTCATCATTCTAGGACTTAGCTAAGCAAAATAGATGGATTTAGGTATGAATTTTATTCAATAACTTATTTACCACACTCTTTTAGCCATAGAAAATATTAAACGAGGCTAGATTGGGCTAATTCACTTTCAAACAATGCTAAATTGGTCTTAGAATGGTTGTTTTAGTCTATTTGAAAGCATATACAACTCAAATTTGTTTTATTTTCATCATTCTAGGCTATAACAACTCAAATTAGATGGATTTAGCTTTGAATTTTGTTCATTAACATATTTATCACACTCTTTTAGCTATAGAAAACATTAAACAAGGTTGGATTGATCATAATTCATGTTCACAAATTGCTAATTCCTTCTTAAAATAATTGTTTTAGTCTGTTTGCACGCCTGTAAAGCTCTAGTTTAACTCGTGTTTATTTTAATCAGTCTAGGCTTTAACTTTCACAAAATAGTTGGATTTAGCTTTGAATTTCTTTCATTATCTCATTTATCACACTTTTTTAGCCATAGAAAATGTTTAACAAGGCTAGATTGATCTCAATTCACATTTTAACAATGCCAATCCTATCCCAAAATGATTTTTTAGTTTGTTTGCAAGCCTATAACGCTCAAATATTTTTTTTTTAACTAGTGTTTATTGTCACCATTCTGTGCGTTAACTACTCAAAAGAGATGGATTTATCCTTATATTCTGTTGATTAACCCATGTGCTACACTTTTTTAGCCATAGAAAACACTAAACATGGCTAGATTAGTCTCAATTCATGTTTAAAAAAAGCTAAGCTGATTTTAATTTTTATTTTTTTTTGTCTGTTTGCAAGTCCATAATGCTCAAATTTGGTTTAACTAGTATTTATTTTCATCATTCTAGGCTTTAACTACTCAAAACAAATGGATTTAACATTGAATTAGGTGAATTAACTCATTTATCACCCTCTTTTAGCTGTTGAAAATGTTGAACAAGGCTAGATTAATCGCAATTCGCGTTCAAACAACACTAAGTCCAACGCTAGATTGGTCGTAATTCGCATTCAAACAACACAAAATGGTCTTTTAGTCCGTGTGCAAGCCTATAATGCTTAAATTTTGTTTTACTCATGTTCATTTTCATCATTTTAGGGTTCAACTACACAAACAAATGGATTTATCCTTGAATTTCATTCATTAACACATTATCACATTCTTTTAGCCATAGAAATCATTAAACTTGGCTAGATTGGTCTCAATTCAAGTTTAAACAACTCTAACCCAATCGTAATATAGTTGTTTTAGTCTCCTAAGCCGAGCTCCCATACATTCCAAATATGGGACTTCTAGAACCTGATGACCTATCATTCATACCAGGTAGAGCAACATATATTTAGAAAATGTACAGCGAACTAAAGAAAACAGAGCAAAAATGTGTTGATAATGGACCACAAAATTTTGCGGCTTTCTTTCCTATCTCCGAATTCAATGAATATTTGCACATACACTTGTGCATGTGAAGTGAGGTAGCACACAAAACTCATGGGAAACGGACATCTACAGAAGGTGCTACAAACCACCCAAGTATGGCTAGGAATTTGTGTGGTCACCAAAAGCCAACAATTTGGACGAATGACCTAGGGCATATGAGCCCCCTAAAATCATTGCAAAAATGCTCAACGCATATTCTAAAGTGATAGACATGACAATTAGAGCAACATACATTTAGAAAAAGTGTGATGAACCAGCAAAAATACGGTTAAAAATTCATGCGGATTATGGACTATGGAATTTTGTGGCTTTGTTTCCTGTCTTAGAGTTTAATGAAATTTTACACATACACTCATATGCATGAAGTGAGATAGCATGCCAAAAATAATAGAAAATGGACATTTACAAAAGGTGCTATAGACCGCTATCCAAGATATGACTAGAAACTCGTGCAATTACCAAAAGCCCACAGCTTTGACGAATGACCTAGGGCATCTGAATCCCTTGAAAGTTCTGCGAAAATGCTCAATGTGAAGTGATAGGGTTGGGATTCGGAGCAATAGGCATCCAAAAAAATTGCAATGAACCAGCGAAAATATGGTAAAAAACTTGTGCGGATAATGGACCACGAAATTTTGTGACTTTTTTCTTTCTTGGAATTCAATGAAATTTTGCACATATGCATGAAATTAAAATAATTGTAGGAAAGTGACATCTATAGAAGGTGCTACAAAACACCCAAGGTATAGCTAGGAACTCATGCGGTCACCAAAAGTCCACAACATGGACGAACAACCTAAGGTGTTTGAATCCCCTGTAATTACTGCAAAAATGCTCAACACATATTGTGAAGTCATAGGCTTGGGATTTGGAGCAACATAAATATAGTAAAAGTGCAATAAACCAGTGAAAATACGGTGAAAAACTCGTGCGGATAATGTACCAAGAAATTTTTGACTTTTTTTTGTCTCAAAATTCATTAAAATTTTTCACATACGCTCGTACGCATGAAGTGATGTCACACGCAAAAAATTGCAGGAAACAAACATCTACAGAAGGTGATACAAACCACTTAAAGTATGGCTAGGAACTCATGCGGTCACCAAAGTCCAGAGAATGGACCAATGACTTAAGGCATCTAAATCCCCTGAAATTACTGCAAAAATGCTCAACACAAATTATGAAGTTGTAGGGTTGGGAATCGGAGCAACATACATCTAGAAAAAGTTCAATGAACCAGCTTAAATGTAGTGAAAACCTCATGCGGATAATGGACCATGAAATTTTGCAACTTTTTTAGTGTAGGGGGATCCAGATATACTCTCTATCTTAGTGTTAATACCACACACAATTATCTCTCCTCAATCCTGTGATTGTCTTCCTTTTTATTGTGCAATGAGTCCATCGAGATATCCGCCATTCTCTATTTTTTTGTTAAATCTCCTAATATAACTTTGGTATGACTTTCTTTTCTTTCTTCATTCCTTGGCTCCATCAAGGGTTGGCGGCTAACATCTATCAGCTCGCCAGATGTACTCTGCCTTGTATATCGAAAGCCTTTCGCCACCTTGTTTGATAATGCCGCCTTATGAGGTATGAATCCAAGTCCTGAGCCAGCGTGCAGTAACGAGCCAAAATGAGGTTCTGTCTCAAACAAGGTAAACTTGTCTTTATTAGGGCATGTTGTGAAATTTTCGCAAGTGTATGTGTCACTCATGTAATAAGTAAGTGAGTAGAGTACTGACTTTTTATTTGTTGTTTAGAATTTGAACTTTTCATGAAAAATTAGAAAAGTAAAATAAAAAGGAAAGAAAATAAATAAAGAAAAGGAACAAGTATCAAAAACTAGGGCCTAGGTTTCATCAATTGGATCCTTTCAAATAATTATTCAAACAATCCTAGATTTTGACTTTTATCATCCCATGATCCAACTCATGAAAATATTTGTAGTCTCCTTTCGAAAGTAAAACAAATGTGCCAAAGAATGCTATGTGTCTACTTTTGTAATCACATACGGATCCCTTGGCCCTTTGCGCACAAGAGTTGTGTTTGTTAAAAAGTCCTCGCTAATTAATTTAACCAATCGCACAAGAGCATGATTATTTCTAACCTATGTGTTCCTTATATCTATAAAACAAATAGTCAGATTTTATATACACCCTTTCGTAGTCGAATATAAAATCTCAAAACTTGCAAAAGTTGGCCAAAAATTCACAAGTAATTAAGCGCTTGAAATATAGATAGGATAGATAAAACTCAAGTACCAAGGATGTTCAAATAAATTACAAGAAAATCATCTCATGAATCTACCTAAAGCCCTAAGAAAATAAATTATATACACATAATAAAAATAAAATTGACTAAAAGTACCAAAAATATAAAAGAAAACATAAAGCAAACTAATATGGAGCTTTTCCAGCAATTGGGAGTTGAATCTTCGTGGTTGTCATACCCTCGTTGAATATCTAGTAAAAAGTATAACAATTAAGCTCATAAAAATATACAAATTTTAGGCTTATCAAACTCCCCAACACTTAAACATTTGCTCGTCTTCCAGCAAAGAGACGATGAACATTCATCTAATGTTGTTTTGAACATATTCAAAAAAATCACAAAGCACCTTACCCTTCATTTGTTTCCATCATCTTAACTCATGCATACTTCGAAACCATCGTTTCCTCAAACTTACACGTACTTCATTCAAATAGAAATGCATGATTCAAGGCCATAGAGAGAATGTTTATAGAGAGTTAAGGAGCAAGTGTTTTTTCTTTCAACTTTTAAAGAAAATTTATCACTTTAAACAAGAGATTCATTCTTTCCACCTACGACAAATCCGCTAGTAATATAGAGGATCTAACTTCAATTTCAATGTGTTTTCATTTATAGGGTCACCTTGCTTTTTCCTTTTTTTTTCCTTCTTTTTTTTGTCTTTTTCCATCTTTTTTTGTTCAAGTCATACTCATACATGATCATTTTAGGTGAAGACACACAATGCTGATGCATATATCCAGTTACTCAATCAATGTATAAATAGACAACTTTTTTTTTCAAAGCAACCCTTAAAACTTAAGAAACCACTTAGAAATTTAGCATGAAACAATCAAGAAAGAACAAGTCTAATCACTTAAAACATGTTTCGGACTAGGCATGGAAAGATTACTTATCTGTGATTCATTTTCTTTATAAGTCAAAAGTTATCACACTTGACTCATTTAACCAATTCTCAACACATACAATAAAAATTCCTTGAACACATATTTCTATCCAAATTCCACAAGTAAAGCAAGGAAATGAACAATTTTTTATACGCGTATGCTTTAGACAAGTTTAACAAATGCCAAAAAGGCACAATTATTAAATTATTTTTGAAAATCTTAAGCAAAATATAAAAAAAAATTATTTCATTTGCTACGTGTGTTAGATACTTGTTTATATTAGATGTTAGATAAGATTTTAGGCATATGTCTTTTTCATTAGCAAAGACATGTTAGGTTACACGTGTTATTCTTATAATTTGTAGGAACTTAGTCATTTTCATTATCAATACAAGCCACAAGATACTTGTTCTTATGAAATTTAAGGAAAGGTCAAGAATCTTGATCTTTTAAAATTCACAAGACACTTGTTCTTGCTATTTTTCAAGAAACAAGACACTTGCACCGCTAGTTTTAAGCTAAGGCAATCTTCAAGACATATAAGACACATGTAGGAACACTTGTCTTCATCATCAATAAAACCTAGGACACTTGTGTATACTACTTGAAGAAAACACACCTGTACACTTACAAGGATTATTTCATCATAACTTTTTTTATGTTACTTATAAGTCGTTTTCTTGATCCAGGGGCTATAATCTTCCCCTTAGTCCTTAAGCAAAACTCGATGGTCATGATTTAGCCAAAAACACACATTTAGATATGATAAAGATAGGAATCCCTACACCTAAACTCTTATCATATCTTGATTTGAACACTTTGATGGCCTAAAAATTTGCCACAAAAATTATCTTGGAAAGGACTAAAGATTTACCAATTTAACAATGTGCGTGTCTTGAGCAAACATCTATAAATAGGGGGGCCTCCCCCACAATTGGAAAACACAACACACACACATCACACACAGTACACACACTGCACACACATATAGCAGTTGCTGTTGCCCAAAAACATACACGGCACACACACTCACACACACATAAAAGAGAAAACCCCTAGAGCAATTACACTCTATTAGAAGGTATGTCTTCACCCTATCCTCCCTATGTGTTTTGCATAGAATTTCATTCATTCTTAAGTAGCTAAATCATGCCTATATGCTTACATGTTTATGTCTAGTTATTTTACGAAAACACTCATGTAAATGTTTTACCTATGCATAAATGTAGTAACTTAAGGCTTGCCTATATGCCTATACATATGCATACATAATTAAAAACTAGGGTTTTGCCTTTAAACCATAAGCATACATGAACATAAACCTATTTTAAAAACTATAAATGTACACTTATGCAAAATATTGTGTATTCATGTGCATAGGCATAATATTTTCTTAAAGTAGTTACTAAGCACAAGTTAGTTTACTTATCACCTCTAAGTTATATGTTATAACTATGCCTAATTAGTTATATTATCCCTTAATTAATAACTACGAGTCATGAGCAATTACAGCATAATATTCTAACCTTAGTCGTTAAAGCAAACTTTAGGCGATTACTGGGTCGACATAAACTTGGTGACACAATAAACCCTAAGGTGAGTGTTTCGTCTATTCTTTTTTGGGGTATTGAACTACTTGAAATAATTATTCTATTAAGGCATACCCTATCTAAATGATTTTCTTTACAAATTTTACTTCATGTTGAAATTAATTATTCCTATAAGTTTGCTATATCCGAAAAGCTTGAAATTGTGAGCCGTATTTATGTTGCCACGACTGTCTCCTTGGGGATACCCTTGAGAGAACTCTTGTTTGGGCCCATACATATAAGGAGGATTTGTCGGGCGAGATGGACCATTAATGGACCTTCTTATATGATACCATTCTGTGGGATCCGATCCCTACGTACAGTCGGAGGTTGACTGTAGTTGAATTGGATCGGTGTGCATCTCCATCTTGTTTAACGTCAATGTAGCTCCTTGATGAGGGAGGCATAAGGATGTATGTCATCATTTATTTGTTTTGGGTAGTCATAACTTTGGAGATTCTATTTGTGACTCACTATGAATATTATTTCATGTAGATATTATACACCATTCACACTACACACCCTTGATTGTGATTTAAGTGTTTTGAGTCATATTTTTGATAAGTCTATACTTATATACCTATGTTTGGCCTGACTAAACCATTTGGACTTATTACCTTATTCTTTTGTGTTCACTGCCTCAGAATCAAGGTAGAAGATGTTCGTAGAATAAACATCGCATCGCCAATAAATAGCTATAGTTCTTTTGCTATGTTTATTAGCTAGAAAGTTTATGATTTGGCTACGTGTGCTACAAAACGGCAATTTTGCTCTTGTACCTTTGATACAGTAGTTTTTATATATATAAATCGCATTATGTTTCTACTCCACCTGTAACGACCCGATAATATTTTATTATTTGAATTATAAGTGTGTCATAATTACTTTCAATATGTGAATTTTAGGCACTCATGATCATTTCTTCATCATTAGTGAAATTTTTAAACTTGTGAATTTCTTATTTATTTTCAAAAAATTCGTTATCTCTTTATTTTTCCCCACAAATTTAGTATATTGTTGTTATTTTTATTATTGTTTCCATATCATGAAATTTAGTTTTACTTTTTTTTTTATTGTCAAAAATTATAGAACTATTTGTTTTCAAATTAGAATCTACTAGATTTATTTATTTATTTCACATTCCTAAAATAATTTTATAAACCTGAAAATACATATATAGAAAAAGATATATAAAAAACTGAAAATATGTGTAATTTAATTATCTCTTCTACAACTATATATATATATATAATTTTTATAGACCATTAAGTCTTTCCAACTATTTTCTTTTATTAAATTTTTAGAAAATTACTTTTCCCTACTAAAATTATAGTTTCAAAGATGAATCTATACTGGCTCATACATATATTTTATATATTTTACAATATATATACATCAATATATATAAAGTATGCATACACACATATATATCTACACATATATATATATATTTAAACACACACACACATACACGTCTATATATATATATATATTATATATACCTCTATATATACACTATATATTTACTTCTACACACGCACAACTATATAGTGATAGCCACACACACACACACACACACGTACATATATACATATATATATATATATTAGTGGTAATATACTTGTTTGCATGTACACATATAAAACTAGTGGGGTGAATTATATATCTACTTATACACACACACATCCATATATATACTAGTGGTAAATTATATCTCTACATACACACACACACACATCCATATACCACCTAGTGGTGATTTCTATATCTACATATCCACACACACATCCACATATATAGACTAGTGGTGATTTATATATCTACATATACACCTACATGTCCATATACATAAATATATATATATACTAGGTTATTAATATAGTGATGTATGCATATAAATAATCATATAGAATGAATGGTTTATATATTTATTTTACTATAATATTAACTATTTCTTCTTTTCTCCTCTATAAATAGATCCCAAGATCCATCTCAAAATTCCGTCTAAAAACACACCCCCTGTAACACCCCACATTTGTGTTATAATTGGAAAAATATTGGTAAAGGATATTTTTGTTACATATTATAAGTTTGGGGGCCTAATTGGAAGAATTAGAACTTGTAGGACTTGATATTTATACGTTTGGACTGAATTGAAAATATCTGCAAACTTTGAGGACCAAAGTGTAAGGCGGTTGTAACTTCAGGGGTCTCATTGAAAATTCCGAAAAGTGGTCTTTATCTTCTTCCTCTTGAGCTGAAAACGTACACACCTATACATACACTTATACATATATACATTTTCTTCTCCTAAACTTCCCAAGCCCATATCTTGTTCGTTTCTTCACCAAATCGCGCAAATTATATATGAAAATCGATCACCGCGACGAGAGGAACGCGATGGTGGTGGTGTTGTTGGGTTTTTCCGATCGGAAAATTAACAGCCACGGCAGAGGCGCGGCAGTGACGGCGGGTTGATGGAAACCGGCGACTTTTCCGGCGAAACTCGACCGGGCTTGGAACGCCTTGACACGAGGAACGTGATGGTGGCCTCAATTTCGGGATTTGACGGTCGGTGGCGGAGTAATTCATTGATAAACGTGAAAAGGGTAAGTCAGGGCTCGATTTTGATTTTGTCTAATTAAACCCAAACGGCTTGGAGTTGTATAAAATTGATAGAGGGCTTTGATAGATTGGGACGAGGTGAATGTCCACTTGAAACAGGTTTTGATTCCGGCGATGGTACGTAGGTGGCTCCGGTGGCGGCGGCCGGCGGTTCCGGCGGCGGTTTGCGGGCAGAATGCCCCACTCGACGGGTTGAGCTCAAATTGTGAGGGTTCTTCCTTTTCTTGTTGGAAAGTGAGCCATCGTATTTCTATTGCACTTACTTGACTATGAACCCAAATATGCCTTACTATTTCGAATAGTTTAGGCTTGCAACCTGTTATAATCGTATTGAACTCCTGATCGATCTCTTGAACCGATGCTCTTGTGAACCGATGCTCTTGTGAGGGTTCTCCCTTTTCTTGTTGGGGCGTGTAGCCGCCATATTTCTATCGTACTTCTTGGACTATGAGCTCGAATATGTCTTATTGTTTCGAATTGTTTGGGCTCGCAGCCTGTTGTAATCGTATTGTATTCCTGATCGATCTCTTGAACCGATGCTCTTGTGAGGGTTCTACCTTTTCTTGTTGGGGCGTGTAGCCGCCATATTTCTATCGTACTTCTTGGACTATGAGCTCGAATATGTCTTATTGTTTCGAATTGTTTGGGCTTGCAGCCTGTTGTAATCGTATTGTATTCCTGATCGATCTCTTGAACCAATGCTCTTGTATTGGACTGTTTTCGGCTTGTCGCCCATTTTCGTATTGTGATTGAATCTTGTTATTGTCTAGCTTGTATTCTCCTGATCATTGTCTTGTCTGGTGTACTGTTTGGGGCTTGCCGCTCGTTATTCGTTATCCTAGACTTTTGATTAGTCCTTTATTCTCTTGTTTCGCAATTCTTTCGTATCCTGTATTGCCTGGGCTTGCAGCCTATTTGAGCCGTTATAGACTTTAACTGTTTCCTGATATCGATTGCTTGTTATTATTGTTTGTTACCAGTGCTACTGTACTGTATTGATGAGGACTTGTTGTCCCTCTTGTATTGTGATTGTTGGTTATTGTATTGCACTGCACTGTTTTGGAACCCTTCTGCCTGATTATCAGATTGGGGATTGTACTGTTCTGGCGACTATGGGGGTGCCCATAGTTCGTGTTTGTTCCATGGGAAGCTCTCATGGAACGGTCGGGTGGGGAAGTCCCTCGATCACCTGTTTCCTGTCTGGAGTGGCCACCCAGAATACTGGGAGGGATAAGGAAGGGTCCTGTTTGTTTCTTATTTGTGAAGTGATAAGGTGGTGATACTCATCTTTGCTCGTTATTGAGACCGTTCCTGAATTGCTATCACTTGATTGGTATATTATTATATGTTCCTGTAGTTCCTAGAGTTATTTGACATTCGAGCCCTTGATTTGTTGTCTCCTCGTACGATGCTATTGTCTCATTTATTGTACATCATCTGATCGAACCCTGTACTTTGTCTCTGCTTGTATTGATTGACTGAACCTTACCGCATTACTATTTTCGTGTACCCTCACTGAGTCACTTGGACTCATTCTCGTTTATTTGATGATTATTGTTCTCAGAGTTGTTGAGAGAGAAGTGGGTTGAGATCGAAGGTTATCGCTGCGCAAAGAGGTGTACTCAATGGCTTCCATTTGTATTTCATTCTTACCAAACGCTTAGCATTTATGTATTTAGGTCCTACGGGAGCCAATGGTTGTATTTTGGATAATTGTATATGGATTGTGTGGCCTGTGGCCGTATCTTGAGAATGTACTCGTTTGTATCGTTAAAACAAATGTGGAATTTAGGTGTACATGGTTATTTTGGTTCGTTTGGATAAACTATGCGTATGTGATATCAGGGCATGAGTACAGGGCGAATAGTGGAGTCGGTTATTTTGAAACATTAATTGTTGATTTTAGATCCAGGTCTGCCTGCTCGAATAGCGACCCGGCTCGGGGAGAAAGCCTGCTCCGGGCCGGGGCGCTACAAGTGGTATCAGAGCTTGGGTTGTGATGCCCAAGCGTACCGGGAAAGGATCCTCGACTGTGGAACATGGGAATAGTGGGGAATAGGTTTGATCCCAGTTAAGTGATTAAGATTGAACTCTTTTGGGATATATATTTGACATGAACGTTGTGACAGGTTGCGATTGGGTTGGCCGACTGATACTGATGTAATGCATAGCATTACCTATGATTGTACTATTGTGCTAAATGTATACTGAAGTGTTTACCTGTCTCTCTATTGACATAGCTGAAAGTATACGTCCTGATAAGATTTGAAGGAACCGAGTTAAGACTGTGACCCAGGGCTTGACGAGCTCTTATAAGATAAAATTTTCTACCCACAATGGATGGTTTATGAGGCATTGGATTTTTGCTATCGGAAAGTTTTGAGTTGATTCAGAGAATGCTACTGGCTTCCTCTTTTAGACGTGCAGTGTAGTTGTTTGGTCCAGAGCACATGCCACTTTCAAATGAATGAGTACCGAATGACAAGGACATATATTGCAAGATTGTGACCCAAACCTTGACGAGCTCTTCTAAGGTTTAAGTTTCTAGTTATTCCTGAGGGGTTATGAGGTCTTGCTAGAAGAATTCGAACTGAGAGCTCTGTAGGTGGATAAAAAAGTTAAACCGAAAGATTATTGAAACTGTCAACATCACGAGAATAGCTTAATAAGCTCGGTACAGGTCGGCTAATTCTTTTCATCTGAGAAAGTGTCCGCCTTTCCCTGAATGAATTAAGGTAGTGATAGTTTTTTTTTCTTGTGGTAATCTTGACCTGACAAAGTCAGTCACTAGACGAGAATAGTGAGTGCTCACATTGCAAAGTGATTGCACTATGTAAAGGGACGTCTAAGTGTAAAGGATAAGATCATAGAAATGTTGGAGCCTTTGTGAAATACCGAATGAGTCGGCAACATATTATCTCAAGTGCTCTGAATATGGCTAGAATCCGTGGCATGTTGGTCCTTTCAAGTGAATGCGTTACATGTGTAAATAACCTGTAAGATTTTCATAGAACGTCTAAAGTTGTTGCCTGTAATTGTACTAATGTATCGAAGCATATGCTGAAACGCTCGCTGGTCTTTTGTTAAGACCTTGAGAGAGTATATTTTCCTAACTTGATTGTTGAGTCTCTGAAAGGATTGAGTGAAAGAGTAAAGTTCGTTATAATTGATACCTAGGGGTATTGGAGTTTAGTTAAAAGCGACGACAAGGCTCTCACTCTTACTATTGAGATTGTTGCTCAAGAAGGAGCCGACTAACTTAGTATTACAACATCATGCAACGTGATAGTTGGTAAATTTCTCTGTTAAAGTTTGAACGCAAACATCCTATCGAATGGAAGGTTGAGATGTGTATAACACCTGCCAAGTTTTGGTACAAAGATGTACTGCTAGTCGCTACTCGTGGTTGTATAGATAACTCGACATCGAAAGAAGATGATGTTACTAAGAAAAGATAAAATGATCTAATGAGTGTAAAGCTATGTGGAGCCAAAGAGAGTTCGTTATGTTGATGAAGGCAAGTCGGAGAATCAATTTTGAATTTAATAACTGTTGGACTATTCAAATACATCAAACAAGTGGTGGAACCACTATCACGTAATATCATTCTAAGTATGTGATTGGGATTGACAAGGTATTGATAGCTCTCAAGTGGATATAACTGCACCTAATCGTTTTGGATGTGAGCCACACAGTACCGTAGGCGAGGTAACAGGAAGTGAGAACGTTTTGTCAAGGGGCAATGCCTCGAGAACTCTGAATGGAATCTGGGGACCAGATTCTCCTAAGGGGGGGAGAGTGTAACACCCCACATTTGTGTTATAATTGGAAAAATATTGGTAAAGGATATTTTTGTTACATATTATAAGTTTGGGGGCCTAATTGGAAGAATTAGAACTTGTAGGACTTGATATTTATACGTTTGGACTGAATTGAAAATATCTGCAAACTTTGAGGACCAAAGTGTAAGGCGGTTGTAACTTCAGGGGTCTCATTGAAAATTCCGAAAAGTGGTCTTTATCTTCTTCCTCTTGAGCTGAAAACGTACACACCTATACATACACTTATACATATATACATTTTCTTCTCCTAAACTTCCCAAGCCCATATCTTGTTCGTTTCTTCACCAAATCGCGCAAATTATATATGAAAATCGATCACCGCGACGAGAGGAACGCGATGGTGGTGGTGTTGTTGGGTTTTTCCGATCGGAAAATTAACAGCCACGGCAGAGGCGCGGCAGTGACGGCGGGTTGATGGAAACCGGCGACTTTTCCGGCGAAACTCGACCGGGCTTGGAACGCCTTGACACGAGGAACGTGATGGTGGCCTCAATTTCGGGATTTGACGGTCGGTGGCGGAGTAATTCATTGATAAACGTGAAAAGGGTAAGTTAGGGCTCGATTTTGATTTTGTCTAATTAAACCCAAACGGCTTGGAGTTGTATAAAATTGATAGAGGGCTTTGATAGATTGGGACGAGGTGAATGTCCACTTGAAACAGGTTTTGATTCCGGCGATGGTACGTAGGTGGCTCCGGTGGCGGCGGCCGGCGGTTCCGGCGGCGGTTTGCGGGCAGAATGCCCCACTCGACGGGTTGAGCTCAAATTGTGAGGGTTCTTCCTTTTCTTGTTGGAAAGTGAGCCATCGTATTTCTATTGCACTTACTTGACTATGAACCCAAATATGCCTTACTATTTCGAATAGTTTAGGCTTGCAACCTGTTATAATCGTATTGAACTCCTGATCGATCTCTTGAACCGATGCTCTTGTGAACCGATGCTCTTGTGAGGGTTCTCCCTTTTCTTGTTGGGGCGTGTAGCCGCCATATTTCTATCGTACTTCTTGGACTATGAGCTCGAATATGTCTTATTGTTTCGAATTGTTTGGGCTCGCAGCCTGTTGTAATCGTATTGTATTCCTGATCGATCTCTTGAACCGATGCTCTTGTGAGGGTTCTACCTTTTCTTGTTGGGGCGTGTAGCCGCCATATTTCTATCGTACTTCTTGGACTATGAGCTCGAATATGTCTTATTGTTTCGAATTGTTTGGGCTTGCAGCCTGTTGTAATCGTATTGTATTCCTGATCGATCTCTTGAACCAATGCTCTTGTATTGGACTGTTTTCGGCTTGTCGCCCATTTTCGTATTGTGATTGAATCTTGTTATTGTCTAGCTTGTATTCTCCTGATCGTTGTCTTGTCTGGTGTACTGTTTGGGGCTTGCCGCTCGTTATTCGTTATCCTAGACTTTTGATTAGTCCTTTATTCTCTTGTTTCGCAATTCTTTCGTATCCTGTATTGCCTGGGCTTGCAGCCTATTTGAGCCGTTATAGACTTTAACTGTTTCCTGATATCGATTGCTTGTTATTATTGTTTGTTACCAGTGCTACTGTACTGTATTGATGAGGACTTGTTGTCCCTCTTGTATTGTGATTGTTGGTTATTGTATTGCACTGCACTGTTTTGGAACCCTTCTGCCTGATTATCAGATTGGGGATTGTACTGTTCTGGCGACTATGGGGGTGCCCATAGTTCGTGTTTGTTCCATGGGAAGCTCTCATGGAACGGTCGGGTGGGGAAGTCCCTCGATCACCTGTTTCCTGTCTGGAGTGGCCACCCAGAATACTGGGAGGGATAAGGAAGGGTCCTGTTTGTTTCTTATTTGTGAAGTGATAAGGTGGTGATACTCATCTTTGCTCGTTATTGAGACCGTTCCTGAATTGCTATCACTTGATTGGTATATTATTATATGTTCCTGTAGTTCCTAGAGTTATTTGACATTCGAGCCCTTGATTTGTTGTCTCCTCGTACGATGCTATTGTCTCATTTATTGTACATCATCTGATCGAACCCTGTACTTTGTCTCTGCTTGTATTGATTGACTGAACCTTACCGCATTACTATTTTCGTGTACCCTCACTGAGTCACTTGGACTCATTCTCGTTTATTTGATGATTATTGTTCTCAGAGTTGTTGAGAGAGAAGTGGGTTGAGATCGAAGGTTATCGCTGCGCAAAGAGGTGTACTCAATGGCTTCCATTTGTATTTCATTCTTACCAAACGCTTAGCATTTATGTATTTAGGTCCTACGGGAGCCAATGGTTGTATTTTGGATAATTGTATATGGATTGTGTGGCCTGTGGCCGTATCTTGAAAATGTACTCGTTTGTATCGTTAAAACAAATGTGGAATTTAGGTGTACATGGTTATTTTGGTTCGTTTGGATAAACTATGCGTATGTGATATCAGGGCATGAGTACAGGGCGAATAGTAGAGTCGGTTATTTTGAAACATTAATTGTTGATTTTAGATCCAGGTCTGCCTGCTCGAATAGCGACCCGGCTCGGGGAGAAAGCCTGCTCCGGGCCGGGGCGCTACACCCCCACTTTCACTCTACTTTTAGCACACAAACTATTTCCTATTTATAGCCTATCTTTCACCCACCTATATATATATATATACAAACCCTTCTATTTTCATCCATATATACTTATTAGCCTCCCATATATCCCTTTATTTCCCTCAAACATTCTTGAAAAGGTAGAAACCTTGCTTAATCCCATAAGTAGAGGTGTTATTTATGTTCACCTTGAGTAAAAGTTCTTGCTAAGGCTTGCTTCACTGCTCTTGAGTAAAAGTTCTTGCTAAAAACATGTTTCCCTACTCTTGATTAAAAGTTCTTGCGAAGCTTGCTTCCCTACTCTTGGTTTAATAGCTAATTTATTTTATTAAGTGCTTCCCTAAAGTGTAATTTCATTATTAACTTAGCTATAGTTCCTATCATACATGCTATTTCAAGAATACTTGCTCGTTGAGGCTAAGCAGTACTTTCATGCTAGAAGGGTAACTATGATAGGAGTTAATCTAGTTTATGCTTAATATGTGGTTATTGCTTTTATTTTGTGATCAACATGCCCTTTTGTGAACTTATATGTAATTATGTGATCATATGCTTGGTATATATATATATTCTTTTCATGATTTAGGCTTCTTTAAATTATGTGTGTAGTTTAAAGAGGATTTTCTTGAGATCTAATGATTTCAAAGTGATTTCATGGAGATATATTTTGGTTAAAAGAAGCTTACAATGATATATATTTAATTTTGTAAAACTTTTATCAAAATCTAAGTTAGTTTTGAAAATATAATAGTTTCATAAAGTTATAATAGTTTTATGGAAATATACTCGATTATTAGTTTTATGACAATATAGTATTTTTGAAACTATGTTAATTTTATGAAAATAAATTAGTTTGATAAAATATTAGTTTTGACAAAATATACTATTTTCATAAAAATAGATTTATTAAAGTTTTATCAAGATATGGGTGCTTTATCAAAATCGATCCCTAGTTTACCAAAATATGTCTCCATGTCTTATATATATAGTTGTCTATATTTTCAAATGGAGCTTTTATACTTATATATATATCATACATACATACATACATATAGATATATTTATGTCTTGAATGTCATTTTTCTATAGTTTACACAAATATTTGATACATGTATATATATGTGTTACACTTATACTTTAGTCATATGTATAAGCTCTATGTATGTATGTATTTAGTTATATATATTTACATTTTATTTACTTTGAATTTACATACATAAATGGATATGTTATACTTAGAAACCTATATATATATATATATGTTTAATTATATTTTAATCAAAATATATTTATATATCAAATTTATATTCTAGACAATATATATAGATATATATATATGTATGTGTTGCTGTGTGTATATATATATATACATACTATTATATTTTGATTATATTTTAGTTTAAATTTCATATTTGATATACATATATATATATCTATATTAAATAGTTTATGAGATATTATTTTCTATTACTTTATTAAATTTCATATTTGATATATGTATATATCTATATTAAATAGTTTACGAGGTATTATTTTCTGTCACTTTATTTCATAGTGATGATATTCTTTTCTAAGATGTTGGAATTATATGTTGAAATATGAAAGCAAGACTTCCAAGATTATACTTTCTGCATAAATTGTGCTTGAAATATATCGGAGTGGTTTGTGTGAGTTCCGCCGGGACATACCAATGGGGTAGTCAGCTATAAGAGTTCTCACTCCCTCCATCTCTTAATCCCCCCTTGGGTAGACGGAGTGATCTACTCAAGAGAGAGGGTCGTAGGAAAATTTGACATAACACCTGGGGTACGACCATTGGAGGATAAGACAGGCAGGAGAAATGTGCTAGTTGTAAATTTCTGCCTGGGTAGTAATAAGGGTCACTGTTAGGTGACGAGAAAGGTTTGAAATGAAAAACCATGTGTTCATATGCAAAATAAAACTATGTGCCTACGTGCAAATCACATACACGAGCACCTTATGTGATTAGGTAATGTTTCTACTCAACTATGTTGACTGTGTTCATATGATATGTTTTAGATGAACCCGAAGCTAACTTTAATGAGGTCGAGAAGGAGGAACATTTTGAAGCCTTCTATTAGGACGAGAGCTATTACTTTCCACTGTGTACTTGTTTGTTTTGACAATTTCGGCCATATGAAATTCGTAAACGCTTGATTGTATTCGGAATTTTGTACTTGATGTACATTGCGATATTATGTTTTCCAATACTATGCTTGCTATTTAAATTTAAGTTTATTAAATACTTTATATGTAAATCATAACAAATATAAAGGAATTACTGGGGTCGTCACATCACCTCCACTGTGTAATGTCAGTATATGCGTTCGTATTGAGTATTAATCTCTAGATTGGTACTCAGTACAATCGTCAGTGGACACTGACTGTATAGAAAGATCCTAATGGGAGTGGGGCCACAACTAGCATTGCGTAAAATTTCAAAAATTATCATAAAGTCAAAAATATTGTGCTCCAGCACAGGATTTCTTATGCACAAGCACAATGAATACGTGAGAAGTGTCCTACGCTGATTTGGAAAGAATTTTTATCTTATTTTACTAGGGTTGGGGTTTTATTATAAATAGTTGTTGGCTATAGAAGACATGCAATCTTTTATTTGTTCATCTTTCAACATTATTTTCTTTCTAAATTAGATTTCTTTAGTTTTAGTTGATACTTGGATATTCAAGGCTTTGAGGGAGAGTGAAGTTTAGTGCAACAACACTATCAGTAGAATTTTTGTTCTCATTTTCTTCTCTTTTGAATCTTGATTTCATGGTGTCATCTTATTTTCTATATTTTTTTCTAATTAAGTTATGAACTAAATTTCTTTACTAGAATTTTGAATGAACATTTTTGAATGAATTGAACTTGTATTTATTCCCTTCGTTATTTCTTGATTTCTGATTGTTTTTTTTCTTAAGTGTTTGATTCACATACCTAATTGTCTGATCACCATCTACATTAGTTAACTAAATTCTAATTGAGTTCAAAAATGATATTAAGATAGATTGACAAGAGAAAAACTTGTGTTCAACTTATTTCCAGAGATGAATTAGATTGATTTGTGGGTAGGGTAGTAATACACTTACACGCCACAGGTAGTCCAATTCGAATATATGGTAAACATTTTTCTTTATTAATTCACATAGGAATATAGTGGATTGCAGGATAATAAGTAATTTATGAGATGGTCAAAAGACATTTGTAATGTTTATTGATTTGCGACCAGTAATCAGGGTAATTAAATTTTAATGTGAGATAAGGACAGGTTCAATTTGTTTAATTAGGAGATTTAACATAGTTCTAGGCTTTAGTAATATTGAATTTCCATTCCTTGCTTTCTCTTTATTATTTGCGTTCCTTACTTTTAATTATTTTCCTATTATGTTAGATTGTTTGAATAAAGGAGGATTGCATTAGAATAGTACTTAGTAATTAAATAGCTTGGTTTCTCGTGGGAATGGCATTGGTCTCATCCTTTATTAGTTGTTGTAAAACGTATACTTGCATATTGGCGGCTTTTGCACGAACAAAATTTTGGCGTCGTAAGTGTGATACCCTAACCTATATGAGTCTTATTATTATTATGATTATTTATTATTATTATTATTATTATTAATAATAATAAAATCTTATTGGGTTTAGGATTATTGGACTAATGCTATGAGGCTTAGGACTATTGAGTTTATCATATTAGGTTTAAGAGTTAGTATTATATATACTCGCGATAAGAGATAATATAAGTAGAATAGATACAGAGAGACGGCTAGTACTCACGGATTAGAACTGCGGAATTCACGAACCACAACCTGTAAGTTCTCGGCTCCTAGTTTTTGTATCATATGCAAAAGTTACAATCATGTGATTTGTAGACCAGTCATAAAAGAACAAAGGGAAAAAAAAAAAAAAGAAATTGTGTTTCAATCTCTTCAATCATTACGTGGTGTGTGCATATTACACCTTTAGGTGTGTGTGACGTGTTGCCATGATGGGATATATAAAATAAAGACTAATTGTATTATAATTATTTCTTCTAGCTCTTGATTAGAAGCTTGATTTATTTATTTTGTTATAGCACGTTTTTACAGAAAATTGTACCTTTAAGAAATTTGAGCTCGAGTTCATATTTAATCGTAATGAAGGTTGGCTAAAGGTGTACATTAGTATTATGAGTAAGATCATTATCTCTTGTATTGTATAAAACAAGTTCCGAACAGAAATTATTATTAGGATTGATATTCTATTATTAGTATTGCCATTATAAATACTTAAATTGATTTTTATTATGATTACTATTTTATTTTTGTTATTGTAATTATTTCGATAATTATTATGATTATTAGCTAAATTATGTTGGGCTTAGGATTATTAGGCCAATCCTATTAGACTTATGACTATTGGGCTAATTCTATTAGGTCTAGGAATTCTTCATGACCCATATATCCTATAGTATATCAAATTAGGATTTAGTATTATATTAGTTGGACATTTAGGGTTATTGATATGTGTGTGTGTGTGTATATATATATACACACCTAATAAGTATTAATCACGCTAATTTAATACCCTAATTCGTACGTCTAAGACCCGCACAATTCAACAGCATAGGAGTCGATGGAGTCTAACATTACGACCGCAATCAACAATGTAAGTTTTTTTGTTTTATTTTGCCTTCAATACGTATAGTTATTTATATATATATATATATATCATGATTAATATTCCAATAAAGGACAAAACTCTACATGTTACAAATCCTATGCATACAGAAGTTAGTGCCACCTTAGTAAACTTGTGAATAGGTTTTTGATTACGAATAATGGTTGTATATACATATCGACGTAAGTGCATGGATCAAGTCCTTGTTTTGCTAGATATATATATATGTATATATATTATATTCATACACGTAAGTATATATGAAACAAGGTAATTATATATCTATACATATATATCAACGCATGTGTGTGAGTATATGTGTGTATATGGTGAGTTCCTTATACATAGTGCGAGTGTGTGTAGGTTTGAAGGTTATTATTGTAAAGTATGTGTAAACTACGCCTTTTAGTATGCGAACAGGGGGTGTTATGGAAAATTGTATCCATGTAGGCTTAGATTTATAATTCATCTCATAAACAAGGGCTAAGAGTTAGGTTTCATGAGGTTCCCCAATTATGAATTTTATATGAGTATTTAGCAATAGCTTAATACCCATAGCTTATATTTTTAGATTCAGTCTATCAGGATTAGACTTTTGAGTTGCCTAGAGTTTGACATATTAAGGGAGTGATTGATTAAGGTCATTGTTTTCTTCCCTCTATTTCTTTTATAAAAATATGTTTTTATGAAACTTATATTTTTGTTCAAGTAAATTATTTTCTGATGAAAAATTGGATTTGAACATGCTATTTTATGAATTTTCTATATGAAAAGCTAAAATTGTTTTGTGTTGTGCTATATGTGTACATGTGAACATGCTCTGAACACTTGGAATTCTATCGATAGGAACGAGTTCCAAAATTTCTGACCGACTTACAGAGTACAGTAACAATTTTCGAACCCACTTAACGGGGTTGTAGTTAAGGCCCTTGTTTGGGTAATAATAGTAGTTTCCAAACCCACTTAATGGGGTTGTAGTTATGGCCCTCCTATAGGTAATAATAGTAGTGTCCGAACCCACGTAATGGGGTTGTAGTTAAGGGCCTCCTATGCGTAATAATATTAGTGTCCGAACCCACCTAACGGGGTTATAGTTAGGGCTTGATCAGTGGCCAATAGAGATTTCGAATGTTCACGAGCATGGATATATAAATAAATTGGTCTGATTCTATTTTATTATCTGTTCTGCTACTTGAAAGTGGAAAATGTTGATTTTTGAAATTTGTCTATGTTTGCAAAGTGTGATTTTTATGTTATATATACATGTAACTTGCTCAAATCCAATAGAGGTCAAGAAATCCCATACTGGGCGAGTGCGCTCATACCACTAATAACTATTTTGCAGAGGATAGTACCGATGAGGGTGACGAGGGACAATTTTGGGGTTGGCGATTGGATTGAAGGAGTCCTTACTTAGAGAATTTTAGTTATCGCTATTTATTGTTGTTGTTTCCTTGAATGACTATTTATTAAGACTATTATAGATTAGTTTTTATTTATGTTTTTGAACTGGAGATGTAATAGGTGGGATTATTATCTTTTCCGTTGCGATGTTTGACTAAGGCTTTTCAATAAATATTTTATGATTTTTAGTTTGTTTTGATTTCTGTGACTTAGTGTCTTTAAGTCCTTTGGCCTTAGGGGCATCGTCGTGCCTCGTCTCAGATCTAGGGCATGACAATAAGTCCTTTATTTTACTAATATTGTAGCACCCCTCTCGCTCAGACCGTCCTATACGATTGGAGCCCACTGACGATTATACTGAGTACCAATCTTGTGATTGATACCCAATACGAACATCCTAATCAATATCATCCAGTAATTCTTTATAGCACAGTGGAGGCGAGATAGAAACACATATATATAATTATGTAAGTACAATAAGGGTACAAAACCAATATAATCAGACTTTGTAGTACAAACTGCAAAATCATGTTCCTTCTGACAACTGTTCTAGCAAACAAAGCCAAAGGCTAAGTGCTAGTGATTATGTGTACACTAGTCGCCTTACGGGGATCCCCTCTCTAATCATTGGCTTGAGTTTGAGGCAGTGAATAGTAAAGACATGAGATCATAAGTCCAAGTGACTTAGCGAGGCACAATATAAAGTGATATAGACGAAAAGGATTCAAAAAACTATTTAAAATAGTAAATCATGATGAAGTTCACTATAAATCTGTATTTTATAATACAATTTGGAGGATAATCAATACTAGTGGTGAGCCATAAATAGTATCTTCAACCTTATGAGTACCCAAAATGATAAAATATCATAAAGCCCTTTTATGCCTCCCATGTCAAAGAGCTACCTCGACTACGGTAAACCGCAGGTGTACCACAAGCCTACACAATACACTGATCCAATCCCACTATAGCCAACCTCCAACTGTGTGTAGTAATTGGATCCTAAGGTATGGTATCATATAAAAAGGACTTTACCGTCGGTCCGTTCCACCTGACATATCCCTCTTATACGTACCAGGTCCTGACTCTCCCAAGGGCATCCTCATGGGTGTCAATCATTGAATAAACAATACAACAAGGCTCATAATTTTCAATAATACAATAGCTTGTTTCCGATACGGTGATAATTAAACCATAACCAATGTAAGCAAGCATATCTTTTAGAATAAAAAGATTGATAATCCCAAAAATCATTCTGTTGCAATATAGAGCATAAAATATATATGAATCGCATAACATAAATAAGGTAGTAGGTCATACGATAATATTTATATCATTTAGGTCAGGGCCCTTGAAAAGAATAGACAAGGAACTTACCTTAGGGTTTTATTGTCACACCAAGTTTATGGATTAGATTGGCTACGTCGACTTGGTAAATGCCTTATAACTATGTGTACACAAACTCTAGGATTTTCTTCTATGTGTGTGAATATATGTGCGCCGTGTGTTTTTATTTGTGCGTAACAGCAAGAGTTGTTGTGTGTGCAGTGTATGTTTTTGTGTGTGTGTTGTGTGTGTTGAGTGTGCATTGTGCTTTTTAAATGTGGGGGAAGGCCCCCTGTTTATAGGTGTTTGCTTTAGACACAACCATTATTTTAATTGCTAAATCTTTAGTCTTTTTCAAGACAATTGTTGTGGCAAGTTTTTAAGATGTCTAAGTGTACAATTCAAGATTTGATAAGGGTTTAGGTGTCAAAAATCCTCTCTTTCATATCAATTTATGTGTTTGTGGCTAAATCATGATCATTAATTTTTACTTAAAGGCCAAGGGCAAGATTGTACGTGCACAAGTGTGCTTTCTTCTTCAAATGATATACACAAGTGTCCTGGCAGGTGGCATTCATTTATCGAAGATCATCTTATCTTAAAATAATAGGAACAAATGTCTTATTATGTATTTTGAAGATGAAAATGATAAGTCCACTACAACTTATGAAATAACCATGTGCATAATATCATATCTAACTGTATCTTATACTAAAATTCACAAGAACAAGTGTGATGCATCGGATCCAGGACGTAACACGGCGATACCCCTTAGCCCAAAAGGACTTGGAGACATCAAGCCACGGAAATCAGAACACAGTAAAATCATAAAATATTTATTTAAAATAAACTTCGTCGAACATCGCAGTGGAAAAGATAATAGCCATAGCTACTATTACAACTTCAATTCAAAAATATAAATAGAAAGCTAAGCTATAATATATAGTCTCCATAAACAAGGTCTTAAATAAAAATGACGTAACTAATAATAATACTATGTTCTTTAGCCAACGATGACTTCAATACGATCTCCAACCCCAAAATTGGACCTCATCACCCTCATTGGTACTATCCTCTACAAAATTGTTATTAGTGGTGTGAGCGCACTCGCCCAGTAAGCGATCTTTTGACCCTCTATTGGATATGAGCAAGCTACATGTATATATAGCATAAAAATCACACTATGCAAATATAGAGAAGATTCAAAAATTAACGTTTTCCACTTTTAAGTAACAGAATAGATAACAAAATATAATCAGACAAATTCATTTATATATCCATGCTCGTGAGCATTCGAAATCTCTATTGGCCAACTTGATCAAGCCCTAACTATAATCCCGTTAGGTGGGTTCAGTCAATACTATTATTGTAAGGACCCGTATTCTCACTCCCATTATGTATAGATATATTTATGTGTTTATTTTATATTTATAGGTATACGTTTTCATAATGTTGATATCTTGTGTTTCATGTTTGTTTTTTCGCAAAATGTACAAGTCATGATTATTTCTTGTCCTAGTTAAGCATCATGTGAACTATATTATTCATGAAAATATATGTATACACACACACACACACATATATATATATATATATGTTTGGTTTGTTGTAATAAGATTTAGAAGATTTTTGAAAAAACCCTAAAGAAGTTCTAAATTACATTTTCTACCCCTAAATGATATTTTCTTCCACAAATATGCAAAATAAGAAACAACCTACAAATTTTCAGAAAATAAATAAGGGTGGACATTTTTTTTGGTATAAAAACAAGAAATTTTTTTATACTTGGTAGGAAATCATCCTCAAGTCTTCATCCTTCAAGTATTGATGAAAATGTACAAGTGTATATACACTTGTATAATCCCTTCAGATGTAGTTATACATGTATGGTTCATATTAGCCTAGACTACCACTTAACCCAATTAGGCTTGTTAGTTGGACACTTAGTTGGAAAGTAAAAAAATGATGAAGATTAAGACACAATAATATTTTAATGCTATTTCTTACATTACTAATTATAAAAAGTATTAGGTAAAGAAAATACAAAAACCACCCACACATACTTAAGATAAAACGTCCATACACACCCCTCATACTCTTACCTTCATCGCTTGTCAATTTCATCACAAATTTCAGCCTATTTTCATCCTTACACTTTACACCCCACTTAAACTACAAGAAGAAACACTACTACTAGAAGGTAGAAACCTTGCCTATGGCATGAGTTAGATTAGGTTTTTATGAAAGTGTTAGCTTCATATCTTCCCATTAGACCTTAAGAGGTAGCCACAAGTTGGTTTCCATCTTGGGTCTTAGGGAACACAAGAGAAATTGGTCATATGCTTATAGTGATTTTATGTGCATCTTACCTTTGAGCTTCTTGAAACTATGCTGAAATTTTGCTTGCAATTTGATCAAATGATGCTTAAGTCATTTATTATGATGTTTGATACTTTGCTAGTGCTTCAATTATATGTTAGAAGCTGAAACTTTATGTTTGTCAAGGTGAATTTTTAGTTCAAAACTTCCTGGAAACACTATTCACAGTGCTGAAAATTTTGTTACAAGGCTGAAAATTCTTTTTTTTCACAATTGAAAATTCCGATTTTTCCAAACTCAAAACATGTTTTATAGGCCATAATTCCAGTTTATAATAGGCTGGAAAAACAGTATTTTCAAAGCTGCAAAGTTTGGCTTCGAGGTCTGGAAATTTCAGCAGTCGCGCACTTAAGCAATTTTCGTCGCCATCTGCAAATTCCAAGTCTCGTAAGCTGAAAACTCGAAATTTTGCCAACCAAAACCTTATTTGACAACATTATAAATATATTTGTAAAATTCCAGCAGGTTTAGGCTGGAAATTGCATGCTTACAAACTGAAATTTTCAGTTCATCGTAAGTGTTCGCAGATTTGAATTTTCAGTTCATAGAGGTTGAAAAATATGTTCATTCTTGCAGAATCTGAATAAATGCATGCTGCAATTATGAAAACTATGTGAAAACCAGTGTGAAATGTGCTGGAAATTGTATTGAGTATGCTGAAAATTGCGTGTATATGGGCCCAAAATGTGATAGGGGTGGATGGAGTTGAGTTCGGTCGGGCGGTACTGGGCTTGCCGGTCTTAAACGTTCTCACCATCCATTGTTGCCTAATCCCACCTTGCATGGACGGAGTGTTCCATGTACTGAAGTGGGTCATAGGAAATTCGGCATATGCTCAGGATATGACCACTGTAGTATTTGGTTGGGTGGGAGTATTGGTCGGAATTGAATTACGGCACGGCGAGATAAGATAGCTGCTCGTCGAGGTGGAAAACAGTAGAAAAGAGAGCAGTTTATGATTCTTATGAAGTGAAATTTTATATGGTTTATGTTGATACAAATATGTGAAAATATGCACAAACCACACACGCGCACCTTATGTTATATGCAAAGTTTCTACTCAACATGTTGACGTATTTTATGTAATGTTTTAGCTGATCTTGAGGCGAATGGAGTTGCTAGTGAAGAAGACATAGGAAGACGGTTCGAAGCATTTAGCTAGTTATGCGTGTTATA
The DNA here is from genome assembly GCA_026212405.1 of Petrea volubilis. Taxonomy (NCBI): domain Eukaryota; kingdom Viridiplantae; phylum Streptophyta; class Magnoliopsida; order Lamiales; family Verbenaceae; genus Petrea; species Petrea volubilis. The sequence goes on from CM047880.1 coordinate 8,841,530, forward strand.
TGATCAAGGTTATTTTGTAGTCATGATCGTGTATGTAATAATCAACTTACATGTACTCTTGGGTTTTCGAATAAAAGTATGAGTTGGTTTTACTATTGTTCGAGAAAGTGGCATTTTTTTGCAAAAAATTATAAATCGGATATTTTCATAACTAGCTAGAAGTTTCGGGTCGTCACAATTATTATCCGTAGGAGGGCCTTAACTACAACCCCGTTAAGTGCGTTCGAACACTATTATTATTACCCATAGGAGGGCCTTAACTATAACCCCATTAGGCGGATTTGGACACTACTATTATTGCCCATAGGAGGGCCTTAACTACAATCCCGTTAAGTGGGTTTGGAAATTGCTACTGTACATCATAGCTCGGTCGAAAATTTCTAAACTCGTTCCTACCAATAGAATACCAAATGTTCAGAATATGTTCACATGTACACATAAAGCACAACACAAAACAATTTTTAGCTTTACATAGAGAAAATTTGTAAAATAGCATGCCAAAATCCACTTTTTATATAAGAAAATAACTTGTTTAACAAAGACATAAATTTAAGAAAAACATATTTCTATAAAATAAATAGAGGGAAGAAACCACTTACCCGAGTCTATTCAAATCTCTACGATTGTTGAGGCTTAACAAACCAAGTCCTAATCACGATTATTCGGATCTAACAATGTAAAGAGGGATTGCGAGTCAATATCTATGATCTATGATCTCAAAATAAATTATGAAATTCGTAATACTTTACTAGTACCCCAAAATCAATATATTTGATCTACTCTCCCAAAATCATTCATCTGAAGTGTGTATATATAGCGGGACATATTTATATATATATGTGTGTGCATGTGCATGTAAGTAGGTTTCTATACTCATAATAATTCCTATATCATGAAGTGATTTGAGGTGCAAGTCAGATTCCCCACTTTCTTATGATCCTATAGCCCTCAAGTCATGATTATTAGGATAGATTTTCTTACGAGGCTTTAAAAAAATATGATACAAAATCAATACCTTACAACTGTGAATGATTTTTTCTGTAACTCATAGGTGATGCTACTATAGTTCGTGATCTTCGGTCATTGCACTAACGAATGTGAGTTTTCTTGTTGCTCTGTCCCTCTCTCTCTATTAGATTTATCTCTTATTTTTATGTGTGTGTATAACCCTAAGTGTCTAAGTAATATAATGCTAAATCCTAATTTGATACGCTATAGGATTTATGGGTCATGAAGGGTTCCTAGACCTAATATAATTAGCCCAATAGTCCTAAGCCTAATAGGATTTACCCAATAATAATCTCAGTCCTGAAACAATTGACTAATAGTAATAATAATAATAATATACTTTGTAAAATGGTCGGGGTTTCACATTCTCTCCCCTTTACAAAACGTTTCACCCTCCAAGTTTGCTATGCCTTAGGTTTCAAAAATGTGAGGATAGACCCGCACAAATTCTCTTCCAACTCCCTCACCACTCATTAGTGAATGGTTGTAACTAAATAACTCTTTAATTGGATAGCTATAACTATACTCATATATCACATATTCTTCAAAGAAAATGAATAAAGTAGAAATATACATGCACTATTTTGCATTAGTCCTAAAAAGTCACAGGGTTTACATAGTAGTATGTTATAGCCTAGCATTTACACCTTGATGAAATTTCTTGGTTAAGTGATGAAAATCTTAGAGTACCCCAAACTACTTACGCCCCATCATCCATCACTTATGCAAACTATTAAATCTCTAACTTTTCATCATGTCTGATCGATAGAACTCCAAAGATCATAACCTAAGCTTTGATACCATTTATGTCGCGCCCCGAATTCGAGACGTGGCATGACGATGCCGCTAAGCCCGAAAGGACTCAGAGACACCAAGCCACAAAAATCAAAACATACTAAAAATCATAAAATATTTATTGGAAAGCCTTAGTCGAACATCGCAGCGGGAAAGATAATAATCCTCAATTAACAATAAAAGACAATAACCCTAGTTGTTACAGCTCTAGTTCAAAAACATAAATAGAAAATTAAACTATTATAGTCTCCATAAACAAGGTCTTAAATAAAATGACGTAACTAATAATAATACTATGTTCTCTAGCCAAAGACGTCTTCAATATGATCACCAACCCCAAAATTGTTCCTCGTCACCTTCCTCGATACTATCCTCTGAAAAAGGTTATTTGTGGAGTGAGCGACACTCGCCCAGTAAGGGATCTATTGACCCTTTATTGAATTTGAGCAAGTTACACATATGTATAACAAGAAAATCATATTTGTAAAACACACAAGTTTCAAAATCAAGGCTTTATACTTTCAAATAGCATAACAGATAACACAGCTGAATCAAACACATTCATTTACATATCCATGCTCGTGAATATTTGGAATCTATATTAGCCAACTTGATCAAGCCCCAACTATAACCCCGTTAGGTGGGTTCGGACACTACTATTATTATCCGTAGGAGGGCTATAACTACAGTCCCATTAAGTGGGTTTGGACATTACTATTATTACCCGTACGAGGGCCTTAACTATAACCGCATTAAGTGTGTTTGGAAATTGTTATTGTACCCCACAGCTCGGTCAAAAATTTCGAAACTCGTTTCTACCGATAGAATTCCAAGTGTTCAGAGAATGTTCATATATACACATATATCACGTCACAAAATAATTTTTAACTTTCATAGAGAAAATTCATAAAATATAATGCTCAAATCCACTTTTATATATGAAAATAACTTTTTTCACTGAATGTATAAATTTAAGAAAAAATATATTTTCATAAAATAAATAGAGAGAACAAACCACTTACCTTAATCTATTCAAATCTTTATGATACTCGAGGCTCAAAATCTAGTCGTGATTGATTAGATCTAATGATATAAAAAGAATAGGGTTAATATAATGCTCCTCAATTCCATTAAACCATTTGTACAAAATAAGCCTAATCCCTCAAATTATGATTAATAATATTCCGATAAACATATTAACCCACATTAAGATTACGTAGAACATGTCTCATTGTACTTTTGTTAGAATAGTATTGAGTTCCAACAAATAAAACTGCTAAAGTCTCAGAGAATAAATATGGCACTCAATCTTAATTAACTACATGCTAATAGGACCTATCTTCTTTTAACTTCGCATTGATAAAAATTGATTAAGCAAACAAAATCTAATGGCCACCTACTAAAGTCAAAACTTACTAGACATGGGAGCCTAATGGAACTTACATAGAATGGATCACCTAATAGAGAAAAAAAAAATCAATTGCCATTATTATAATTATGCCTATAACCTCATATCATGAGATATTAGAATGGATTTTCCTATATGATAACTTAGAATAAGTTGTACAAGATGAAAGTCACAAACTTACTAGATAATTTCTGCTATTGAAAACTTGGCTCTCGAATTTCACTTCTTTGGTTTTGTTCGTTTCTCCTGTTTTTTTTTTTTTTTTTGGTTTGTTTGTGTGTGTGAAACCCTAAATATCCAATTAATATAATGCTAAATCCTAATTTGAAACACTATAGGATTTATAGGTCGTGAAGGTTTCGTAGGCCTAATAGAATTTGCTCAATAGTCCTAAGCCTAATAGGATTAACCTAATAATAATCTTAGTCCTAATACGTTTGACTAATAATAATAATAATAATACTAATAATGACAATATTAATAACAATACAATAATAATCCTAACATAAATAATATTAATAATTATTTAATAAAGTAATAATAATAATAGTAATACGTCTAATAAAAGGGTCAGGGTATCACATTCTCTCCCCCTTACAAAACGTTCGTCCTCGAAACTTACTATACCTTGGGTATCACGTGTGCCTAGTTGTTTGCTAATTAATCCATTCCCAAGCTTTTATCGAATTTGGTCATGTTGATTTGCACTAATTAACCTTAAGTATGACCTTGTCAAGCCCTATGGTGCAGTCCCCCACACTAGCTAGGTTCGAGACTAAATTCTTATCCGTGACGGTGACTTCCCTAGACTTCCCTATAAGATCCAGATAGTGCTATAGGTCTATCTCCTAAGATTTTAACAGCCTCTTAACTACAAAAGAATGAGTAGGGCCACAATCAAACAGTGGATAAGCAAATACAATATTAACTCTGGCCATACCTGTCACTACATCCTCCGCATTGTTGGCTTTCCCCTCAGTCAAAGCAAACATTCTTGCATTCCCCTTTGGTTTCTGAGTAGTACTTGGCGGTTTGGCATTAGGGGTTCCAATTGCCCGAGGGTCCAGCTGTGGACATTCAGATATTTGATGGCCCTGCTGACCACAATGAAAATAGGCTCTGTTCTTCCATCTACACTCCTCAACATGCTTCCTAGAGCAATATCGACATGCCTCTAATTCAGGTGGTGGCTACTTGGGAAGGATTGGTTTCTCGTTAGGCTGATTCAACGATGGTCGCTTAGGGGTTCCTAAACTCGAATTCATTTCACTCCTAGGCTTCTTCAGCTTATTTTCTTCGTCCTTTCGCCCAATGCTAGCCTTGGCTCTTATGGCTGCCCCTAAGAGTTTATGAAAGCGCCTTGCCTCATATACTGTGAGTGCTGATTGGATTCGACTTTTCAAGCTCTTGGTAAACTTGTGAATTTTAAGCTCTGTATCAGCCATTATGGTGGGTGCGTATTTTCCTAAGGAATGGAATTTCGTCGAATACTCTATCACCATCATATTTGGTAATTGTACTAAGTTGTCAAACTCTGCCATTTTTTGAAATCGAACAGCCCTAGGGAAATAATGCCTAAGCTGAGCATCGCAAAAACGTGCCCAAGTAATAGGTCCCTCTGCTAACATTTGAGGTGACACACCTTCCCACTATCTTGTTGTTTCCCTCACTAGAAAGGTTACCACGACCCTGGACCTAATTTCTAAAGGAACCTCCATTAGCTCGAAGTTATCCTCCATCTCCTTAAGCCACTTCTGAACGACCTCAGAATCATGAGAACCGTCAAAGGTTGGTACATGGGCTCTTCTCAATGCCTCATACTGATACTTAGTCCCCATCACGATAGGTGGTTGGTTCATTATCGGAGCTTGCTGCTGGTTTTGGTTTTGCATCGCTTGGGCTACAACAGTAGCAATGGCTACCAAGTCCTCTTGGCGAATTCCCATTAGTGGTTCCAGGGGTGGATTGTGTTGGTTGTCCTATGGCTGTTCGTTACGTTCCTCTAGGTTGGTGGTGGAACTAGTGTTTTGGTAATGACGTCTAGGTCGACCAGCCATTTCCTATATAAAGAGATGTCATTCATTAGCTCATACTTAGGAATAGAGGACTTTCTAATCGATTATTACTAAGTAACACTTATATATTACATAATAGTCTAAAGATTGGAAGAAATGAGGAACATACAAACACACTCCCACTCCAACCTAAGAAAATCCACGGTTAACATTACAATATATTATAGCTTACGACTTCATGAGCTTTCTAGGTTAAACTATGCAAATCCTAGTACGCCCCAAACTAGTTGATATCACCCACAATTCATTACCTATGCAACTCTTAAATCCCTAACTTGCCATCAAATCTCATCACCGACATTCCAAAGATCATAACCTAAGCTCTGATACCACTTATGTCACGGCCCGGATCTAGGACACAACACGGCGATGCCACTTAGCCCAAAAGGACTTACAGACATCAAGCCACGGAAATCAGAACACACTAAAATCATAAAATATTTATTCAAAATAACCTTAGTTGAACATCATAATGGAAAAGATAATAGCCCTAGCTACTATTACAACTTCAATTCAAAAATATAAGTAGAAAGCTAAGCTATAATATTTAGTCTCTATAAACAAGGTCTTAAATAAAACGACGTAACTAATAATAATACTACGTTCTCTAGCCAAAGACGACTTCAATATGATCACCAACCCTAAAATTAGATATTGTCACCCTCATCGGTACTATCCTCTGTAAAATAGTCATTAGTGGTGTGAGCACACTCACCCGGTAAGCGATCTCTTTAAGTTACATGTATATATAGCTTAAAAATCACATTTTGCAAATATACAGAAGATTCAAAAATTAACGCTTTCCACTTTCAAGTAACAGAACAGATAACAAAACACAATCAGACAAATTCATTTATATATCCATGCTCGTGAACATTCAAAATCTCTATTGGCCAACTTGATCAAGCCCTAACTATAATCCCGTTAGGTGGGTTCGGACACGACTATTATTACCCATAGGAGGTCCTTAACTACGACCCCGTTAAGTGGGTCCGAACACTACTATTATTACCCGTAGGAGGACCTTAACTATAACCCCGTTAAGTGGTTTCGGACACTACTATTATTTCCCATAGGAGGGCCTTAACTACAACCCCGTTAAGTCGGTCGGAAATTTCGGAACTCGTTCCTTCTAATAGAATTCCAAGTATTTAGAGCATGTTCACATATACACATATAATACAACACAAAACAATTTTTAGATTACATAGATAAAACTCATAAAATAGCATGCCCAAATCCACTTTTTATATAAGAAAATAACTTGTTTAACAAAGACATAAATTTAAGAACAACATATTTCTATAAAATAAAAAGAGGGAAGAAACCACTTACCTGAGTCTATTCAAATCTCTACGATTGTCGAGGCTTAACAAACCAAGTCCTAATCATGATTATTCAGATCTAATAATGTAAAGAGGGAGTGTGAGTCAATATCAACAATCTATGATCTCAAAATAAATTATGAAATTTGTAATACTTTACTATTACCCCAAAATCAATTTCTGATGGCCGCCTCTTTGGTAGTATTGATGATTGTGGTGGTTACCGTTATTAGCATAACAAGCATGACAAGGAACGACATATATTTTTTGCTGGTATGAATAGCCATTTTTAGTGTTTAGGATCTATTAGATTGTGGAATCGTAATTTATGAAATCTGATGAATGACAATAGTTATAATAAGATGAGGGGATTATTATGATTAATTCAAGTGATATCAAATTTCAAGATATCAAGATTAATTCAAGTTACACATTCCAAACCAATGTTTATCAAAATTCATCAAACTTTGTATTTATTAATTGTCAAGATTTTTCACCACCTTCTCCATAATTTTTTTTTTCTCTCGGATCATGGCCTCTTTTCTTCTCGAATGAGAACTTATTTCACCCCATGTGGGCTCGTCTTTGTGTCAGATGTGACATGTATTATGGATGATTCTTTCCCTGATTATAGTCGGCGCCCTAACTGGGCTTTGGCCAGTGCTGGCCCTCTCTGTTTATTTTTTGTTTATTCTGTTTCCTTTTAATATATGGGTTATTGTATTGTTTTCTGCTTTTCTTACTCAACATACCCCGTTATACCTTATCTCCCTCTTCACTTATTCCCGATCCTCTCTTGCAGCGAATGAAATAATCGCCCTCACTTAGATCCAGTTCTCTTGGGTCAAAGCAGAACGTATCCCACTTCCTTGATGGAGTCAAACTTGTTGCGTATGAAACAAGCCTTAAAGTTATCTGTGGGGGAGGATGATGGGTCAGTGCTTCCGGTGGGGATCTTTAAGAGTGGAGTGTTGATGAATGAATTCCCTGTGGGAGCTCTAAATAGACCCAAATTTTAAAAAGACCAACACTGTTCTTAACCCTAAATACTCTAATCCAGAAAGGGTAGCACGGTTTCAGCCCATTAGTCTCTATAATGTCACGTATAAACTCGCGTCAAAAGTGTTGGCCAATAGACTCAAATAGTCAGCTTTTGTCCTAGGCTAGCCAGTCTTTGAGAATGCCCTCATTGCCTTTGAAATTAATCACTTTCTCAATAACAAGCATAGGGACGGAGAGGGGCACATGGCTTTGAAGCTCGATATGAGAAAAGCCTATGATTGTGTGGAATAGTCTTTTTTAAAACGTGTGCTTCAAAAAATAAGGTTTCATAATCATTTTATTGAGTATGTAATGACTTGTGTTTCTACTATCACATATTCGTTTATGCTTAATTGTAAACAATTTAGCTTTGTGAGACTGACAAGGGGACTCTAGCAGGACGACCCAATTTCTCCTTATCTACTTATTATTTGCATTGAGGCGTTAAATGGTTTGTTGCAGGTGGAGGAAGGATGAACATATATAAAAGGCGTGGTAGTATGTCGTGAAGCATCGAGACTAACTTATCTTTTCTTTGCAATTGATACACTAATGTTGTGCCAAGCAAGTATTGAGGCAATAGGGAGGATCTTACAGGTTCTATACATGTATGGACGTGTCTCTAGCTAGGAGATTAACTATGCCATATCCTCTGTGGTGTTTAGTCGCAATGTGGGATTGCAAAAGAGAAGGGAGATTGCATAATTGGCTAATATAAGAACGGTCGGAGCAAACGATAAATATTTAGGCTTGCCGGCTTGAATTGGGAGGTCGAAAAAAGCAGTCTTCTCATATATCAAAGACAGGGTGTGGAAGAGGGCACATGGTTGGCATGAAAGGCTACTTTCTCCAACGGGAAGAGAGGTTTTGATCAATGCAGTGCTTCGAGATATCCTATCATACATCATGGGGTACTTCAAACTCCCTATGACATCTGTACGGGATATCAAACTATCGATCTTGAACTTTTGGTGGCATGATAGGGAGAAAATGAAAATCCATTAGGTTTCTTGGGATATGCTTTGTCTTTGGAAAGCTTTAGGTGGTATGAGCTTTTGAGAGTTGACAAAATTCATTGGTGCTTTATTAGCCAAACAATTTTAGAGGATCTTGACGTGGCGGCATACCTGATTTCTTTGACGCCTACCAAATATTTTTCAGGTGTTCCCCCCCCCCCCCATGAGCCGAGATTGGGAAATAACCCGTCCAACACTTGGCTAAGCATGTTTTAGGTGAAATATTTTCTTGACGCGGGTAGTCGATGGCGGGTGGGGACGAGTGAAAGCATTCGTGTTTGGGGGGACAGGTGGGCGCTGAGACCTCTTTCGTCTTCACTCCCCGTAAATTGGGGTTGGTAGATTTGACCAATTTATCTTCTTTTTTCTATTAACACATCTCTAATAATTTAGTCCAATTTCATTCAGTAAAAATTTTATAGTTAGAGTTATACTAAATTATTTTCAATAAATAAACAAAAATTCCCTTTCTTTTATGATTACATATTTTTTTACAAGCATATATATTCTTTTAATTTTATATTTTAGTTAAATTTTAATTAATCTATTCCATTTCTTTTTTTAAAAAAATTACATGTAAGTAAATTGCATTAAGTTATCAAAAAATTGATTTAAATATTTTCTCAAAATTGAAATTCTTTTCTTACCTATTTATTCTATTTTGACATTTTATAAAATTTCTATGAAATTTAAACTTATGTATATAAATAATGCTTTTTCAAAAAATATATAATTCTTTCGTCACAATAACTAAAACTTTGCAATGAAAAATTTATTTACTTTGTTAGGTAAATTCTTTTTCCCTAAAGATCATTCAATAAATTATTTATTTTTTATGAATAATTAAATTAAAAATAAAAAATATAATAAAATAATTTTTTTTACAATGCAATGCATTGGGCAACTAATAGATAAGCCATAAAAAATATATAACGAATTTATCCTAATCTTTCCAAAAATATATGTTGTAAATTGTCATTAATTTGATTGAGCCATTTTCTCTCTAATCAAATGATTATAAGTCAAAACTGTTAAATTTTTTATTTAAATTTTTATGAACTTAACTTTGTACTGTTTAATCTAAATATTTTTTCATAAGATAATTATCTATTACTCTCTATTTAATTTTTTAATTATTTAATTTCATGTCTTTGCCAAATTTTTTTAAAATTTTTGTTATATTTTGGGAAAAAAAATTGTCTTCCCACGTGAAACCCAAGATATCTACAATTTTTTTTCTTCTATTCTATTTTCTTTCTTGATTTAGTTTTCATGAAGAAACTTCTCATATAGGTTTTCTTTCATTAAAAAAAATATTTTGATTTCATATCTAAAGATGCAACTAGGAGATGCGAATAATTTTTGCAATTGTATATGATTAGGATGGTTTTGAGTTTAACTTGACTAATCAACATTTTACCTCTATTTAATCTTATCAGTCATAAGTTACTCTTCCGTCAAATTACACCTCTATGAATTAATATATCACACTTTTTTTCTCTCGTCATAAGAACCCTAGAAATTGTTGAATGAGATACAAGGAAAATGCAATGTGGGGAAAAGAGTGACAAGAAACTTTATTAGGTCTTCAATTTTTTGTAAGTTTTCTAATTTTATATTTAGCAAAATAAGTCCCTTATTTTTTTTTTCTGTTGATGTTTTCTTTTAGTCTTCATTGTGATTTATGATTGAACAATTTCTGGACCATGCCACATTTGCATAATTTTTTTCAATCCTTTTTTGTCCCTTGAATCTTCTTTTTTTTCCCACCATATGATATATCCCTTATTTATTTTTTAAGACAAACAAGTTGACATCTTTTAAATATCTATACATTCATTTTATTTTTTTTTTGATGGTCAACTATCTATATATTCTATTAGTGATTTTTGGCATCTTTGAGCAAAATATTGTCTATCTTATTCTTTTTAAATGTATAATTATCATTCCTATTTTTTTTTCAATTATATTCAATCTCATCATTTATTTGTCATATTCTATACTTTTCATTTATGTATTTTAAAATTTTCTTTGTTGATTTTTTTTTTAATTTTCTACACATGAAATCAAATAAGTCACAAGTCCTCATAGTTCGAGGAAGAAAATTAGAAAATTATTTTTTTAATGTGATGGCCCGGTAATCCTTAATAATTAAATAATTAATATAAAACCTTATGTTTCTTGGAAATATCCTTTTTACTTGTTGTTTTCAAATTTTAGTCTGATTTTGAGAGTAATTTACAATTTAAACGATAAAGTACTAATTTTCGAATTTGATTACCAATCTTGGAAAATTCGTCTATTAACTATTTATGAGTTTTCAAAAAACAATATAAATAAGTATTCCAGACTTTCATGCATGGAGAAAATGCAATTTTGAATAAATTACATGAATTTCTAAATTTTAGAGGAATTTGACATTCTAACACAATTTTAAAAATTTTATGTCCTAAATTGCAATTTTTGAAAAGTTATATGTTAAATTTTAATTTCTGGGAAATATACATATAATTTCAGATTTATAAAGATTAAATTTCATAATTTTTGGATTTTTCTAAATTAATTATGAATTTTTAGATTTTATGCCCTAAAACCTTAATTTTCGGTTTTTACAAAAATAAATAAATACAAATTCAAATTTTTAATTAAATAAAGATATGGTTTCAGATTTTAAAAGATTAGGACAATAAAAATCATATTTTATTTGATTTTGTGTTACTATTTTATTAAAATGTCTTACAAGATATTTTTCTAAGATGATTCTTCAACTTGTACACTTGCATGGTTCTTGTTAAATCTTGTAACAATATTTCTAGAAAATGTGCACTTGCATGGCTCATATTTATTTAGGGGATGATTCATACAATGTAGGGCACACTTAAGCATATTTAGGGCGCCACTTAAGTCCATGAGTTGGATTATTTCATTAATTACCCAACCAAGGTGTAAAAATTGCATTATATAAAAATTGACCTTAATATTAAATAAATCTATCTCACATGCTCAACACTATAATTAGGGGAGGCATGCTTTCATTTTTTTCACACACACAACACAAATCCCGCCTATAACCCACACACTCACAACATCTTGCACTTTCAATATATATATCACACAATATTATTAGTATACCTTCCTATATACACATATATATATAATTACCCCTCGTCTAAACCTATATATATACATATTAACCTTTCTATATATCTATATATACACTCTACACTTTACACTTATAAAGAAGAAGGCACCCCTTTGAAAGGTAGGAGCATTGTTTAACTTCATGAGTAGAATAGGAATTTAAGTATCGTATAAGTCTTAAATATTGTATGCTTTTATTTCCATTATAGTATTATGTGAAATTATGTGTCTACGTGCACCTATTAAAACACACACCCACCTTATGGGGTTAATGATATTTCTACTCAACCGTCGCGTTGATTATTTTTTACATGACTATTTTTAGACAGAAATGAGATAGCGTATCAAAGTGGCGCAGCGGAAGCATTGGAAACCATTTACGGAATAAAGTTGCTTTTGTATTTTTTTAAAGTCTTGTATTTTGTACAAATTTTATGTGAAAATTATTATTTATACAATTATGAAAATATTACCGTTGCGCGTTTCAGTCCAATATATTTTAATAAAAATAAAAGGATATTTTTCCGGGTCGTGACAAATGGTATCAGAGCCGCTTGCCAGCCGGAATACCGGGAGCTAAGTGCTCTGTGGGGCAAAGTGCTACGCACACGGGAGCCACCTCTTGAGACTGTAGAGCAAATGTTACGTATTGAGCCCACGAGGCCAAGTGCTATGTATTGAAAGTCTTGAGCCCACGAGGCCAAGTACTATATCTTGAAAGTCTTGAGTCATGAGGCCAAGTACTATCTCTTGAATGTTTTGAGCCTGCGGGGCAAAGTGCTAAGTGTGCGAGAGTCGCTTCTTGAGCCCACAGGAGCCACCTCTAGAGTCCCGATGCCTGGCAGATGGCATTGGTATGTGTGACTTTTGCTAAAAAATTTTTAGTGTATCTATTGGATTTCGTATTTGATTGAAAGATATTTTGGGTTCCAAAATATACTGTGAAAACATATTTTTGAAAAAATACCCTCAACTATTTTACTAAACAAAGTTGAATTTCAAGGACGAAATTCTTTTAAGGAGGGGAGGATGTGATGACCCGGTACTCCTTATTAGTTAAATAATTGATATAAAATCTTATGTTTCTTGGAAATATCCTTTTCACTTGTTGTTTTCAAATTTTAGTCTGCTTTTGAGAGTAATTTACAATTTAAACGGTAAAGTACTAATTTTCGAATTTGATTACCAATCTTGGAAAATTCGTCTATTAACTATTTATGAGTTTTCAAAAAACAATATAAATAAGTATTCCAGACTTTCATGCATGGAGAAAATGCAATTTTGAATAAATTACATGAATTTCTAAATTTTAGAGGAATTTGGCATTCTAACACAATTTTAAAAATTCTATGTCCTAAATTGCAATTTTTGAAAAGTTATATGTTAATTTTTAATTTCTGGGAAATATAAATATAATTTCATATTTATAAAGATTAAATTTCATAATTTTTGGATTTTTCTAAATTAATTATGAATTTTCAGATTTTATGCCCTAAAACCTTAATTTTCGGTTTTTACAAAAATGAATAAATACATTTTAATTAAATAAAGATATGATTTCAGATTTTAAAAGATTAGGACAATAAAAATCATATTTTATTTGATTTTGTGTTACTATTTTATTAAAATATCTTACAAGATATTTTTCTAAGATGATTCTTCAACTTGTACACTTGCATGGTTCTTGTTAAATCTTGTAACAATATTTCTAGAAATGTGCACTTGCATGGCTCATATTTATTTAGGGGATGATTCATACAATGTAGGGCACACTTAAGCATATTTAGGGCGCCACTTAAGTCCATGAGTTGGATTATTTCATTAATTACCCAACCAATGTGTAAAAATTGCATTATATAAAATTTGACCTTAATATTAAATAAATCTATTTCACATGCTCAACACTATAATTAGGGGAGGCATGCTTTCATTTTTTTCACACACACAACTCAAATCCCGCCTATAACCCACACACTCACAAAATCTTGCACTTTCAATATATATATCACACAATATCATTAGTATACCTTCCTATATACACACACATATATATATATATATATATAATTACCCCTCGTCTAAACCTATATATACACACATTAACCTTTCTATATATCTATATATACACTCTACACTTTACACTTATAAAGAAGAAGGCACCCCTTTGAAAGGTAGGAGCATTGTTTAACTTCATGAGTAGAATAGGAATTAAGTATCTTATAAGTCTTAAATATTGTATGCTTTTATTTTCATTGTAGTATTATGTGAAATTATGTGTCTACGTGCACCTATTAAAACACACACCCACCTTATGGGGTTGAATGATATTTCTACTCAACCTTCGCATTGATTATTTTTTACATGACTATTTTTAGACAGAAATGAGATGGCGTATCAGAGTGGCGCAGCGGAAGCATTGGAAACCTTTTACGAAATAAAGTTGCTTTTGTATTCTTTTAAAGTCTTGTATTTTGTACAAATTTTATGTGAAAATTATTATTTACACAATTATGAAAATATTACCGTTGCGCGTTTCAGTCCAATATATTTTAATAAAATAAAAGGATATTTTTTCGGGTCGTGACATTTAAGATATACATCCTTTGAAGAAATGGTTTGCAAATGATATGATTATAAACATGTTTTATTTTGAATAGATAATTGTTATTGTTATTATTCAAGTTTAAGCATTAATTTGTTAATATACCCCTAGAAAGAGGGTATCCTTATTTCTACATGCTAACACATACCAATATCTTCTCGACGTTTAAAGTTTGCTTTTATTTTGTAATATATACATTATTTAAAAAAAATAATAACATTTGAGATTAAAATGCACCTATCCTATTTTATTACAACTGCTGTTAAAGTTAATAATAAGTTTTGTATGATAATAATATTTCTAAAAAGTCTAATCTCAAAATATGATTTAAAAATACAAGAGTATATAGTATGATAAATTACTTATTTCCAAACACGTTTTTAAAAATGAAGTACCGACCTATTATTTGCTACTTAGTTTCATGATTTATATTCTTTGATGTGTACTTTAATATCCATAAATACAATTTTTGCAATAAATATTTTTCACAATTTTGTTACATGTATATTTTTGCCCTTTCGTATATCTTATACCAAAATGTAGTAAATTCTTATTTATCTGAAAAATTATTCTTATAAAGAAAAAAAAAAAAGTTGTCCATGCAAAGCATGGGTTAATTAACTTGTGTATGTGAAACCCTATTTCCAATACGACAAGCGAAATTGAATAAAATGCTTTGAATCAAGCATGAGTAGATTTAATAAAATTAAATACATAAAAATTGAACCAGAAAATTTTGATACATATGCAAACATAAATTATTGTTTTTATTTTTATTTTTTATCTTGTCAAGTGAATTTCAAATTTTAAAGAAATAATCTTAAGCTTACTATGATAGGATTGATAAAATCAAGCCCAATTGACAATTAGTTCTAGATTGAGTGCAAAATAATTTGATTTAATTTGTTAATTTCATATTGATGTTCTGATGCCTATTTGTTAACTAAAACTATAAAATATACCAAATTAGTTTTTAAATTATAAATGTTAGAGAATGATTTGTTATTCGTTTTAATATTAACTATAGACAATAAATGTTGACTTATTATGTTTTTTCTTTCCTTTTTTTTATAACTATTATGAGGGATTGATTCGGTATATTTTATAATTGAGAAGTGTGAACATAATGTAAAATATAATTTATGAGTGTAAAGTTGTGCAAGTAGCTGATAGAGCTATACGTGAGAATTTATAAAACATCATAGAACAAGAATGATATTATAATTAATTATGAACTAAGAAACCGGTAAAAAAATGGAATCATGGAAATCATATGAAAATATCAATTATGAGCAAAAATAGAATAGTGAAATTGTTGAAATTCAAACTAAAAATGTTAGGAAGAAGAAGCACGATTTTACTTATGCAAAATCATGCAACTTAAAATTAAAATTATAAGCTAATTGAACTGAGAAATACTTTCTTGACATTGTTTCTCCCTTTGGCTTATGAAATTTAGTCAGAACATTAACAAACATACCAGATAAACATTTTAGAATTATCATCTCTATAAATATAATAATATATAGGTACAATAATAGTTTAGAACAGTAGAGCCCAATTAGCAATATCAAATTTAGGCTCAATACATTTAATAGGTTTAGGGGCATGGCGGCCCAATGGGTAAATCTTTGCACCCATCAAAATTGAGCTTACAGTGGCGCCTACAAATCCTGCAACAAGTTTCCCGATCCATATCTCTAGTCATGCAAGTGCAATACGAGTCTCGGTTGCAATCATCAAAGCATTTATTCGGAAAAGTTATTTTCATGGCTCCTTCTACGGCCGCCTTTGTGGTGACGGTTACCACTATTAGTATAACGAGCATGACAATGAACAACACATTTTTCCTAGTATGAATAGTCATTTGAAGTGTTTAGGGATCTTCTAAATTGCAGAATCACAAGTATGCTATGCAACTTGACAAGCGACGATATTTATAATAGGACGAGGCAATGTTCTTATGATTGCAATTATTTTTATTAACCAAATAAGGGGGAATTAATTGCATATAATTAATTATATGTCATATTCAATATAAAAAGTCTGGATATTCATGTAAATGAAATTTACTATATCTGACATTGGTTACAGAATAATTGTCACTTGGATTAGTACACAAAATCTCAACTTTTGGTTGTAACTTTATTGAACTGTGATGGGCAAGCGAAGGCAATAAAGATTTATGTTATTTTTTGGGAATTATAGGATTTGAATTGTATTCCTATTTATGACAATTTCATGATATTGATATTGTTTTAGATATTATGCAATGTAAGCAAGCAAGTAAACTTAAATTCGAGCAAATTACATCATCACCCCTAGAGGTATGGTGTAATTACTAATTGTCCTTATTGTTTCAAAAATTACAAATACTCCCAAGGGTATGTCAGCTTAACAAAATTATCATTCATTAAAGCTAGACATAGGACCCGTTTGGATGGACTTTTAAAAAAGTGCTTCTCAAATGGAGTTTTTTTATAATAGAGTTTTATTTTTTAAGCTAAACATTTTTGCATTTAGATACAATAATTAAAAGTGATTTAAAAGGTGCTTTTATTTAAAGCTACTCCAGAGTAGCTTCTTCTAAGAAAAGCCCTTTTTGGCTTCCTTTTTTTTTTTTTTGACCTCTACTTTTGCAAAAAGCCCATCCAAATGCAATTATTATTCTCTGAAGTGTTTTTTTTTTTCAAAAAATAAGTTCTCTAAGAAAAAGCCCACCCAAACGGGCTCATAATTGCAAGTTGTATTTCTATTATTTTAGGGTGGATTTTGATATAAGATTTTCATAGTTCAAACAAGTTCAGAAGTAGAAGTTATATAATGAGTCTATTTCAATAAAAAAAGTAGTACTGATATCGAATTATAGATGGTGATGCCCGATGGTGATTATGGTACTGTAAAATTAAATATATATATATATATATATAACAAATTCTAATAAAAATACTACTACTAAATAAATATAGGAGGCAAATAAACATATTTGAATAAATATAATGTTAAATCTTCAATAAAATATACTCGCCTAGCCTATTTATTAAATTCAGGCTCCTGAATTGTTTTCAATGTTTTTGATATTGAATTTTCATGATATAATGACATTTTAGTCTAATATATTCTCAAAAAAATGAAAAAATAAATTAACTACAACATCATCAAATATTGCAAAAACCTCCATAGCTAGGAATTTGCAAGTGACTTAACCACCTTCAGGAACTTAGAAATGTCAAATTCAATAAATAAGTATATATATATATATGTGTGTGTGTGTGTGTGTGTGTGTGTGTGTATGCATATATATATGTGTGTGTGTGTGTGCGTGTGTCTAGAGAATTACGTATATTTTTTTGGTCTGTATGCACACTTATAATGCTCAAATTTGGTTTAACTACTATTTATTTTCATCATTCTAAGCCTTAACTACTCAAAACAGATGGATTTAGTTTTTAATTTTGTTAATTAACTCATTTATCACACTCTTTTAGCCACTGAAAAAGTTGAACAAGGCTAGATTGGTCACAATTCACATTCAAACATTGCTAAGCTGGTCTTAAAATAGTTTTTTAGTTCGTGTGCAAGCCTATAATACTCAAATTTTGTTTAACTCATATTTATTTTCATTATTCTATGGTTTAACTACACAAAAAAAAAAAAAACAGATGGATTTGAACTTTAATTTTGTTCATTAACTCATTTATCACACTCTTTAGCTATAGAAATCATTAAATGCAGCTAGATTGGTCTCAATTCAAGTTTAAACAACTCTAGTCCGATCTTAATATAGTTGTTTTACTCTTTCTGCTGGCCTATATTGATCAAAATTGCTTTAACTAGTATTTATTTTCACCATTCTAGGCTCTAACTACTCAAAAGAGATGGATTTAGCTTTGAGTTTGTTTCAATTAACTCATTTATCCCATTTAAGTTAGGGTTCGAATATCTTAACATTTTTCTAACCCGAACGAAAAAACTCCCTCACCCGAAACTCTCTCTCCTTTTCGCTGCCAAACCCTAGTTGCCCTATGGGCGACGCCCAGCCACCGGAGGGTGGTGGCGCCCCTGCTCGTCCCCCCCTGGTCGGAGTTATGCTGCTGCCGTTGGCCTCACGCCGGCGGACCCTTTCCTCCCGGACGCTCGTGAGAGAAAAAAGAATTTCGACCTATCTACGTTTAATCCAGTCGGTTCTTTGACAGAGTATAATGGGGAAACAACCGCTATTTTCTCCCATGCAGATCGAGAATTTCTTTGCCAACCTTTCCAGTTCGTTTTGATTGGCAAATTCTCCCATGGTCACCCGTCCATAGGCATGCTCCGCTCGATTTTTAGTCGGATGAAGTTAAAACAAAAGTTCCGTCTTTTCTTTTTCGATGATATCCATCTTTGTATCCACCTCTATGATCACGACGACTACGCTAGGGTTTTTATGCGGGAACTCTGGCACTTCAACGGATACCCTATGCGTGTCTTCAAGTGGGACCCAGACTTCGATCCTACGGTGGAGTCTCCTGTTTGTCCAGTCTGGTTCAAAATCCATCATGTCCCGCTGCACTTAATCCCTGTGGAAGGTTTATACACGCTTGCAAAGTGTATAGGGAATCCGGTGAGAGTCGATGAGGCTACGGCAGATTGTTTTCGGCCTCGGTTTGCGAGGGTCTGTGTGGAGATTGATGTTACACAACCGGTTAAGAAAGCAATCTGGGTTAAGGATGGCGATAAAATTTATCAGCAGCCGATCGAGTGCGAGGGACTGCCTGCATATTGCCGTCGTTGGTGGCGACGGGGGCATACTGTGCGAGATTGCTTTCATCCAGCAGAGGGAGGGGAGGCGGATGATACAATTGAGGGTAACCCGAACCAGGCTAACAAGGTCCGGGGGAACCTGCGGGAGAAATTGGCAGCCAAACGCAGGAATGACATGAAATGCCCAGAAAACGAGGATCCGGGCAGGAACACGGTGGTGGATGCACAGGACATCCAGGAACGGGATAAACATCTGCAAGAAAGTTTTAAGAGAGGCCAAGAATTACGACAAGAGCCTCACGATTCAGGCCACCGTACTCAAGATACACCTAGGCCTTTACAGGAGTGGCGGGAGGTACCCGGTAAATCGCGTATGGATAAGGGGAAGGACGTGGTCACGGATGATCCAGTACCACCCGGAGCGGAGGCGGTCCTCAAAAGCTTGAATAATAAGTTTTTGGCATTGGTGGATGATGATTCGGATGTGGAGTCCTCTGCTGACTTGGAGGAGGATCCCCCTCCTTCAACCCACCCACAGGAAGATACGTCTCTAGATGCTTCGGAGCAAGCGGATACTGCCCCCAGGCAGGTCTCAGAGAAGGATGAAGAAGACCTGGAGGACCTGATGGAAGAGGTTCAAGCTACCCCTTCGCATGATAAGGAGGAGCTGACTGAACAGGATGCAGGTCACACAGCAAATTCCCCCCGGGCACATGACCTTACTGGTAATTCTCTGCAACCGCCAAAAGGTATTCCTAGTAGTGCGCAGGAGGTTAGGTCATCGTGCCAAGAGATGGAACACGGTTTGTGTGGCACCCCTCCCGCTAGGATCTTCCTATACGGTTGGAGACCACTGACGATCGCACTGAGCACAAATTTTGAAATTCACACCCAGTACGAACGCCTAAATTAACAATACGCAGTGGAGGTAGAGTAAAATATGCAATATGGATAATATAGATAACTATGTTTAGTACAACCAAGTAGAGCAACCGAGTACAACATCAAAATAGCCAACTAGTGGCATCAAGTAGCAAACTACAGATTATAAAGTAAGACAAAGTGAAATGACGCTTAATATAACAACTGGAGGAGGGGCAACCATCCTATGCACGCCCATTATTCTGATTCTGAGGCAATGAACAGAAAGAAACTAGGGGTTAAGTCCAAATGACTTAGTGAGGCCACATATACATAGATATATATTTGATTGAAAATGAGACTCAAAACAGTTAAAACCATAATAAAGTGCACGTAGTGTGAAATATAACTTGATAATAATAACTGAACTGAGTAATACAAACAGTGAGCCCAAGACGGAGTCTCCAACCTTATAACTACCCAAAACAGATAAATCATAATAGAAACCCTTATGCCTCCTTTGTCGAGAAGCCACCTCGACACCAAACAAGACGGAGATGTATCACGCGTCCGTGCAATACATCGCTCCAATCCCTACTACAGTCATCCTCCGGCTGTACGTAGAAATTGGTTTCACGGAATGGTATCATATAAAAGGTTCCATCGACGGTCCGTTCCGCCCGATAAAATTCCTCTTATAAGTACCTGGGCCTAAACTTCCCAAGGGCGTCCCCGAGGGTAAACGGATATAATAGGACATATATGGCTCACAACTTGTCAACAAAGCAATAAGCATTTTTACACCCGGGATACATAGAAATACAATTAAAATATGATATCCCAAAGGTGTCAAAAATCATTTTGAGACAGATACAACTTGGCAATATCAGAAAATACAATATTTTTGGAAATAACTTGTCTTATATGTATGGAAAACATTTTCCAAAAAATCTGATAACATAAATTCAATAAGGTAGGCTATACAAATAATATTTATATCGTATAGTTCAGAGCTCCAGAAAGGAATTGACAAAGCACTCACCTTAGGAGTTTATCAAGTTTATAGATTTGTTTCGGCTAGATCACTTGACTTCCTCCTAAAATTTACATTAATAGCTATAATTAGGATACTACTTAGTAATCTTTATTTAAAGAATAACCTAACTACTTATATTCTTGAACTAACACAATACTCATATAATCATAATTTAGAAATTAAGATGCTAACTTATACCTAGTATCCACTTTGAGAAAATATTGTACATTTTCACATAATCTCACATAAAAACATAAGGAACATATTCTCATATTTTAAATTATAAAAGCATATTAAAACCATATTTTGGAATGATAACTAAGCATGCTTGATTCCTAATTTTATGAACATAGAGCATAATTACAACTAAAAAAAAACATGCTTTCTAGCAAGTATTAAAAGAATAGCATTCAAGAAAATAGCATGTAACATAAGACTTATGTCTAAGTTAATCATGAAATATCAACTTAAGAAAATCACTTTAAAAATAAACAATCTACTAAACCAAGAGCATTGAAGCATGCTTGGCAAGAACTTTTACTCATGAGCATTGAAGCATGCTTTTAGCAAGAACTTTTACTCAAGAGCATTGAAGGATGCCTTAGCAAGAACTTTTACTCAAGGTAAGCATGAATAACACTCTTAGTTATGGGTTTAAGCAAGGTTTCTACCTTCAAGAGTATGTGAGGGAAATAAGGGAGTATATAGAAGGATAATAGGTATATATGTATGAAAAAAGAAGGTTTTATTGATGTATATATAGGTGGGGAAGATTTGCTATAAATAGAAAGTGTTTTGTGTGTTGAGAGTGGAGTGAGTGTGGGTGGGTGATTTTAGGCGGGATTTTTGGTTTGTGTGGGGGAGAATGAAGACAATGGCCCCCTTTTATAGAGTTTAGGGCAAGAAATAGGATTTTTATAATATAAGGTCAATTTACAAGATAAGATAGGATAAGATAGGATAAGATAAGATAGGATAAGATAAGATAAGATAGGATAGGATAAGATAGGATAAGATAGGATAAGATAAGATAGGATAAGATAGGATAAGATAGGATAAGATAAGATAAGATAAGATAAGATAAGATTATGATAAGATTTGGATAGGATAAGATAAGATAAGATAAGATAAGATAAGATAAGATAGGATAAGATAAGATAAGATATTTTAATAAAATATAAACAAAAAATCAAATAAAATCTGATATTTATTGACCTAATATTATAAAATCTGAAATTATATCTTTATTTTATTAAAATTTCGAATTTATACTTATTTATGTTTGTAAAAATCGAAAACTAGGGTTTTAGGGCATAAAATTAGGGTTTTAAGGCCTAAAATTCGAAAATTCATAAATAATTTAGAAAAATTCCAAAATGATGAAATTATATCTTTATAAATCTGAAATTATATGTATATTTTCCAGAAATTTAAAATGTTTTAGTTATATTTTCAAAAATTGCAATTTAGGACATAAGATTTCGAAAATTGTGTTAGAATGTCAAATACGTTTAAAGTTTGAAAAATCATGTAATTATCACGTCACATAATTCACATATAAAAGAAGGATCATACAAAACATGAAATATTAGTAAGCATGCATGTATATGAAAAGAACCGATTTAGATTGTTGTTAGACCAAAAATCAGGATGTCACAACTCTCCCCCCCTTAAAAGAATCTGGTCCCCAGATTCTTACCTGATTGAATAGTTCCGGATAACATTTACGTATTTTCTCTTCTGGTTCCCAAGTTGCCTCTTCAACTTGATGGTTTTGCCATAGTACCTTGACGAGTGGAATTTTCCGATTTCTTAACTCTTGGAACTTTCGGTCTAAAATGCGAATAGGTTTTTCTGTATAGGTAAGGTTAGGTTCAAGGGGTAAGTTTTCGGGTGGAAGGATATGGGTTTCATCAGGGTAGTACTTTCGGAGCTGAGATACGTGAAACACGTTGTGGATTCCTGTTAGGCTAGGTGGTAAGTCTAGTCGATATGCAACTTCTCCTATTCGCTCTATGATCTCAAATGGTCCAACATACCTGGGATTCAATTTTCCTCCTTTACCAATCCTTGTAAATCCCTTCCTTGGAGAGACTTTAAGGAATACTCGATCCCCGACTTCAAACTCCAGTTTTCTTCGTCGTTTGTCCGCATAACTCTTTTGTCGATCCTGGGCAGTCTTCATCTTTTGTTTGATAATTTGCACTTTGTCAATTGCATCTTGGATGAGTTCAGGTCGTACTGCTCTATGTATTCCATCCTTTGTCCATCTCCATTCATCCAAGTCCCAATATAGTGGTGATCGGCACTTTCTTCCATACAAAGCTTCATATGGTGCCATCTGTATTGAAGCTTGATAACTATTGTTATAAGCAAATTCAATCAAGGGCAAGTGCTTATTCCAGCTATCACAATATTCCAATACGCACATTCTCAACATGTCCTCCAAATAGGCTATCAATCTTTCTGTCTGCCCATCCGTTTGTGGATGCGAAGCTGTACTGAATTGCAATTTAGTGCCCATATGCCTTTGTATGTTTTGCCATAGCCCAGATGTGAACTTAGGATCCCTGTCTGAGATGATACATGTAGGAATGCCATGGAGTCTCGTGATCTCACAGTGGTAAAGTTCTGCTAAAGTTTCTACTCGATCAGTCGTTTTAACAGGCAGAAAATGTGCTGACTTGGTTAACCTATCCACGATTACCTATATGCTATCATATCCACCTCTTACCTTAGGTAATCCTACTAGAAAATCCATAGTAACTTGATCCCATTTCCATGTTGGAATCGGTAATGGTTGTAACATTCCTCCCGGCTTTTGGTGTTCGCCTTTGATCTTTTGACACGTCAAACATCTTCTTACGAAGTCTGAGATATCTCTCTTCATACCATTCCACCAATAATACTGTTTAAGATCTCGATACATTTTTGTTCCTCCTGGATGAACGGTATATGGTGTCTTGTGAGCTTCTTCCAAAATCTCTTTTTTCATTTCTTCAGGTATACATATTCTGCCCTTGTAACGTAAAATCCCCATATCATCAATCCCATATTTCTCATTTGTACTTTCCCCTACCTGGGCAATTTGCTTCTGATTCCACTTATCCTTTGCTTGCTTTTCCCGGATCTTGGTGACAAGTTCCGATTGAACAGTTAGATCTGCTATTTGAGCATGAGTCTTTATGGTACAATTATTTTTAGATACCCCAATTCCACTGCTTAATTGTGCTAATCCGGCTTTTCTACTAAGAGCATCAGCAACTGCGTTGGCTTTCCCGGGGTGATATTGGATCTTACAATCATAGTCCTCCAAGAATTCCAGCCATCTTCTTTGTCTCATGTTGAGGTCCTTCTGAGTGGGTAAGTACTTTAAGCTTTTGTGATCTGTATACACCTCAAAGGTTGTCCCATACAGATAATGTCTCCACTTGGCCAAAGCAAATATAATGGCTGCCAATTCCAAATCATGGGTCGGATAATTACATTCATGAGAACGAAGCTTCCGTGATGCATAAGCAACCACTTTCCCATTTTGCATTAACACACACCCCAAACCTTCTCTAGATGCATCAGTATAGACAACAAAATTTTCGTTTCCTTCAGGTAGTGTCAGCACTGGGGCGCTGGTTAAACGTCTTTTTAATTCTTGAAAACTAGCTTCACACTTTTCATTCCATTTCCAGGGAGAATTCTTGCGAGTCAGTTGAGTTAACGGCTCTGCAATTTTTGAAAAATTTTGTATGAATCGTCGATAGTAACCTGCTAAACCCAGAAAGCTTCTTACTTCAGTTGGAGTCTTCGGACGCTTCCAATTATTAACAGCTTCCACCTTGGAGGGATCGACTTCAATTCCGATCTTGGAAATTATATGCCCTAAAAATGTAACTTTTTCTAACCAAAAGTCGCACTTACTAAATTTTGCATATAACTTCTTTTCTCGTAATGTCTGTAGAACAATTCGCAAGTGTTCCGTATGCAGTTCCGAAGTCCTTGAGTATACCAGGATGTCATCAATGAAAATAACCACAAACTGATCCAAATATGGTCGGAAGACCCGGTGCATCATATCCATAAAAGCTGCTGGTGCATTGGTCAATCCAAAAGGCATAACAACAAATTCAAAGTGCCCATATCGAGTATTAAATGATGTTTTAGGAATATCTTTCTCTTTAACTCTAAGCTGATAATATCCTTGTCTCAAATCCAATTTAGAATATACTTGTGAACCTTGTAGAAGGTCAAATAGTTCTTCTATGTTTGGGAGTGGATATTTATTCTTGACAGTCATCCGATTTAATTCCCGGTAATCAATACACATCCGAAGTGACCCATCCTTCTTTTTAACAAATAACACTGGCGCTCCCCAAGGTGATGTACTCGGCCGAATATATCCGCTTTCTATCAATTCTTCAAGTTGCTTCTTTAACTCCTTCAGTTCAGCTGGGGCCATTCGATATGGTGTTTTTGAATAAGGTTCAGCCGCTGGTATGGTGTCGATCACAAATTCTATTTCTCTCTGAGGGGGTAATGAATTCAATTTTTCTGGAAACACATCTTGGAATTCCTGTACAACAGGAACTTCCTCTATCTTTATTTGGTCCTTCGGTTTGTTGAGCAAATAGGCAATGAATCCTAATGCTCCCTCCTTGATACACTTCTTTGCTTCAACGAAGGAGATAAGAGATATGGTTTTGGATGAACTAAGGGGGATTGGTGACATAGGTGAATTTTCCCTTCCCAAAATAATCTTCTTAGCAAAACAATTTAGTTGGGCCTGATGTTGATACAACCAATCCATCCCAAGGATTATATCATAGTTTTGAATAGGAAGCTCTATTAAGTCAGCGGGATATGTTTTTCCTTCAAGTCTTATCGGACATCCTTTTAGAACTCGATTAGTAAGATAACTAGATCCTAAGGGGGTGCTAACTTCAAAATTATAAGGTAAAGGTTCTAGTAATAACCCCAATCGATTCACAGATTCCATAGATACGAAAGAATGAGTAGCTCCAGGATCATACAATATTTTCATAGAAGTGTTTAAAATTTGAGCCGTACCTTCCACTACTGCAGTTGGATCGGGTCCTTCATCTGCCTCTAGAGCGTAAGCTCTAGCTTTTACTTTTGGCCTTCCGGCAGGTGGAACTTGGGTCCTTCCTTCTTGAGTTGAACCAAGGATATTAGGGTTTCGGGCTTTCGGGCACTCTTTAATCATGTGTTGATCACTACCGCATGCTACACATTTTCCATTCTTTTTCCAACAGTTTGCCTCTACGTGGCTAGGATGTCCACAATAGTTGCATCCAATTCTTTCCCTGCCTCCAAGTTGGTTAACATTTTGATTTCCTTCAATGCGGGGGCGCTTATTGTTTCTTGCATTGGCTTGTCTGAGTTGTCCTCCACCCCCCGGACTAGGCACCTTATTCTTGCTCACCTTGTTAGTTATTTGTTTGATTTCTCGAATTTCTGCCTCAACAACCATGGACTTACTGACAGCCTGTGTATATTCCTCAATGTCGGTCGCCATTAACGCCCATCGGACTTCAGGCCGCAAACCTTGGATGAATCGTTTGGTTTTTCTCCTTTCATCATTCATTATATGTGGCGCATACTGTACCAAACGAGCGAATTTGGCCTCATATTCCGCAACAGTAAGGATCCCTTGAATCAAATCCATAAATTCTTTCTCTCTTGCATCCCGAACTACTTGGGGTATAAATTTATCAGAAAACTCCTTCAGAAAATTTGTCCAAGTTACAGGGGTTTGGTTGGCATTCCATCTTTGTTCCACGAGCTTCCACCAGTTGTGGGCTGCTCCTTCCATCAGGAATACGGTGAACTCCACTTGTTCCTTTTCACTACAGCGCAAAACTTTAAAGATCTTGGTAATTGCTGCTACCCAGGATTCAGCCTTTTGATCGTTAGGCTCCCCATAGAATTTTGGTGGGTTGAAGCGCAGGAAGCGATCTAGCATCCTATCATCCGACTGGTGATTTTGATTTTGTTGGCTAATTTCTCTCCAAACTCCAACCATTTGGCTCAGAATATCACTATTATTTCCTTGGTTTGGAACATGATTTTCTTCTGGGTCCAACCTTGTCGTGGGTCCTTGATGAGGATTTTCTTGGGGTTGTGTTACAGTACGGTGAGTTGGTTTTGGGGTCGGTTGGGAGTGTAAGCGGGTACGTGTAGCTCCTTTTCGTGGCGCCATCAAAATTCTAAGTGTTACGGATTCGAATCTAGGGAATAATTATCAAAACATGATTATCACATAAGTTATGCACAAAACTTCACTACATCAAGTATATAATATGCGATAGCATATTTGATAATCACAAACAGAGCACATATACACATAGTGATTTGGTCAGAAGAAAGACTAGATGTATGCATGCTTACCTATATATAACACATGGTTATAACCTAAACCTAGGCTCTGATACCACCGCTGTGGCACCCCTCCCGCTAGGATCTTCCTATACGGTTGGAGACCACTGACGATCGCACTGAGCACAAATTTTGAAATTCACACCCAGTACGAACGCCTAAATTAACAATACGCAGTGGAGGTAGAGTAAAATATGCAATATGGATAATATAGATAACTATGTTTAGTACAACCAAGTAGAGCAACCGAGTACAACATCAAAATAGCCAACTAGTGGCATCAAGTAGCAAACTACAGATTATAAAGTAAGACAAAGTGAAATGACGCTTAATATAACAACTGGAGGAGGGGCAACCATCCTATGCACGCCCATTATTCTGATTCTGAGGCAATGAACAGAAAGAAACTAGGGGTTAAGTCCAAATGACTTAGTGAGGCCACATATACATAGATATATATTTGATTGAAAATGAGACTCAAAACAGTTAAAACCATAATAAAGTGCACGTAGTGTGAAATATAACTTGATAATAATAACTGAACTGAGTAATACAAACAGTGAGCCCAAGACGGAGTCTCCAACCTTATAACTACCCAAAACAGATAAATCATAATAGAAACCCTTATGCCTCCTTTGTCGAGAAGCCACCTCGACACCAAACAAGACGGAGATGTATCACGCGTCCGTGCAATACATCGCTCCAATCCCTACTACAGTCATCCTCCGGCTGTACGTAGAAATTGGTTTCACGGAATGGTATCATATAAAAGGTTCCATCGACGGTCCGTTCCGCCCGATAAAATTCCTCTTATAAGTACCTGGGCCCAAACTTCCCAAGGGCGTCCCCGAGGGTAAACGGATATAATAGGACATATATGGCTCACAACTTGTCAACAAAGCAATAAGCATTTTTACACCCGGGATACATAGAAATACAATTAAAATATGATATCCCAAAGGTGTCAAAAATCATTTTGAGACAGATACAACTTGGCAATATCAGAAAATACAATATTTTTGGAAATAACTTGTCTTATATGTATGGAAAACATTTTCCAAAAAATCTGATAACATAAATTCAATAAGGTAGGCTATACAAATAATATTTATATCGTATAGTTCAGAGCTCCAGAAAGGAATTGACAAAGCACTCACCTTAGGAGTTTATCAAGTTTATAGATTTGTTTCGGCTAGATCACTTGACTTCCTCCTAAAATTTACATTAATAGCTATAATTAGGATACTACTTAGTAATCTTTATTTAAAGAATAACCTAACTACTTATATTCTTGAACTAACACAATACTCATATAATCATAATTTAGAAATTAAGATGCTAACTTATACCTAGTATCCACTTTGAGAAAATATTGTACATTTTCACATAATCTCACATAAAAACATAAGGAACATATTCTCATATTTTAAATTATAAAAGCATATTAAAACCATATTTTGGAATGATAACTAAGCATGCTTGATTCCTAATTTTATGAACATAGAGCATAATTACAACTAAAAAAAAACATGCTTTCTAGCAAGTATTAAAAGAATAGCATTCAAGAAAATAGCATGTAACATAAGACTTATGTCTAAGTTAATCATGAAATATCAACTTAAGAAAATCACTTTAAAAATAAACAATCTACTAAACCAAGAGCATTGAAGCATGCTTGGCAAGAACTTTTACTCATGAGCATTGAAGCATGCTTTTAGCAAGAACTTTTACTCAAGAGCATTGAAGGATGCCTTAGCAAGAACTTTTACTCAAGGTAAGCATGAATAACACTCTTAGTTATGGGTTTAAGCAAGGTTTCTACCTTCAAGAGTATGTGAGGGAAATAAGGGAGTATATAGAAGGATAATAGGTATATATGTATGAAAAAAGAAGGTTTTATTGATGTATATATAGGTGGGGAAGATTTGTTATAAATAGAAAGTGTTTTGTGTGTTGAGAGTGGAGTGAGTGTGGGTGGGTGATTTTAGGCGGGATTTTTGGTTTGTGTGGGGGAGAATGAAGACAATGGCCCCCTTTTATAGAGTTTAGGGCAAGAAATAGGATTTTTATAATATAAGGTCAATTTACAAGATAAGATAGGATAAGATAGGATAAGATAAGATAGGATAAGATAAGATAAGATAGGATAGGATAAGATAGGATAAGATAGGATAAGATAGGATAAGATAAGATAGGATAAGATAGGATAAGATAGGATAAGATAAGATAAGATAAGATAAGATAAGATTATGATAAGATTTGGATAGGATAAGATAAGATAAGATAAGATAAGATAAGATAAGATAGGATAAGATAAGATAAGATATTTTAATAAAATATAAACAAAAAATCAAATAAAATCTGATATTTATTGACCTAATATTATAAAATCTGAAATTATATCTTTATTTTATTAAAATTTCGAATTTATACTTATTTATGTTTGTAAAAATCGAAAACTAGGGTTTTAGGGCATAAAATTAGGGTTTTAAGGCCTAAAATTCGAAAATTCATAAATAATTTAGAAAAATTCCAAAATGATGAAATTATATCTTTATAAATCTGAAATTATATGTATATTTTCCAGAAATTTAAAATGTTTTAGTTATATTTTCAAAAATTGCAATTTAGGACATAAGATTTCGAAAATTGTGTTAGAATGTCAAATACGTTTAAAGTTTGAAAAATCATGTAATTATCACGTCACATAATTCACATATAAAAGAAGGATCATACAAAACATGAAATATTAGTAAGCATGCATGTATATGAAAAGAACTGATTTAGATTGTTGTTAGACCAAAAATCAGGATGTCACAGTTTGGCAGTGGGCGACATTCAAATTGCCCCCAAAAAATTACCACGTAAGACGAACATTGATGCTCCTCCCCGGGTTACGCGGAGTAAAGCGAAGGTTAGTGATGCTAATTCTCTCACTATATCATGATTAGTTGCCTTATCTGGAATTCGCGGGGCTTTGGCAGCCCGGCAAAACATCGTTATGTGATTGATTTGAAAAAAAGACATAAATTATTAATGTTGGTTATCATCGAACCCAAGATCCAGCTGACTGAGAGTTCCATGCTCAAGAAGCTGGGATTTGGAGGTGTTGTTTGCAATCCGACAAATCATATTTGGTGTTTTTACGATTCTAGCATCAATATAGAGGTTTTACTTAATGAGGAGCAATTTCTGCATATCAAAGTGAGGTCGCCATTGCTGTCGAACCCCCTTTTATGTACGTTTGTATATGGCCGACATACTAGGATCGAACGGAGACATTTATGGGAAGCATTGGGTGCCATTGCTACTTCTGATCCCTGGATGGTGGGTGGGGACTTTAATGTTGTGCAGTCAGTGGATGAACGCAAGGGGTGTGCTCCGGCACAATTAGGTTCTATTGAGGATTTCGCTGAATGTATTGAAGGTTGTGGATTGATTGATCCAGGGATTATTGGTAGCCAATTTACGTGGAATCGTGGGAAGCGTTGGGAAAGACTTGATCGGGTTTTAACTTCTATTGGCTGGATGGACTTATTCCCTGAGTTTCGAACGGTGCACCTTTCACGGCATAACTCTGATCATTGCCCGTTACTTGTTATTGTGACGCTTCCTGAACCAAAAGGCCCATCATCTTTTCGGTTCCAGGCCATGTGGACGAGGCATCATCTTTTTTTCGAGGCAGCCAAAGCGAACTGGTCGTCCCCTACTGGTTCGTATGGTATGCTCACGCTGCAACACAAGCTTAGCCGGATGCAACACTTCCTAAAGAAATGGAATAGGGAGGTCTTTGGGAATATCTTTGACAAGGTGGCTGAGGCAAGCACCCAGGTTCAGCAGCGAGAAAAGGATTATGATGATAATCCAACGGAGTTTAATCTTATGGCCATGAACCATGCCTCTGCTATTCTGAATCGGGCTCTGATGATGGAGGAAGATTTTTGGCGCCAGAAATCAGCCTCTAAGTGGATTCAAGATGGAGAGAGGAATACCAAATATTTTCATGGTCTATTCAAGCAGCGAAGGGTTAAGAATCGTATTTTCAGCATAGAACATGATGGAAGGATATTGGAGCGGCCTGATGATATTCGATACTCTACAGCGGTATTTTTTGAGAAATTACTCACAAAGGAAGATGGGTATATGATGAATGAGGACTTCTCACATGTCCCGAAACTGGTCTCTGCTGAAATGTCGGCTTCTTTATGTGTTCCACCCACTCGGGAGGAGGTCCGAGAAGCGGTTTTGATATATGTCCAAGCTCTGCAGCTGGACCTGATGGATTTTCCTCGGCTTTCTACCAAGTATGCTGGGAATTTGTGGCCGATGATGTCTTTGATGCAGTCAGGGATTTCTTTGCCGGCACCCCTATGCCTCGGGCTTTTACAAGTACTACGCTAGTGCTGATTCCGAAAAAAGAAGCGCCTGGATCATGGTCTGATTTTCGTCCCATCAGCTTATGTAATGTGACGAATAAACTCATGACGAAACTGTTGTATACTAGATTGGTGAGCATTCTTCCATTTATCATTTCTCCGGCACAATCTGGGTTTATTTCAGGACGTGCTATCTCGGATAACATTTTACTTGCCCAAGAATTAGCATAATCACTGAATAAGAAGATTAAAGGTGAGCGGATTATTCTTAAGCTTGACATGGCTAAGGCCTATGACAGAGTTCATTGGCCGTTTCTCATGAATATGCTCCGAAGATTGGGATTCTCTGAGCGGTGGCTACACTTGATAAAAAACTGCGTTGAAAACTATTGGTTCTCTGTTTTAGTTAATGGGCAGGAGGCAGGCTTCTTCCATTCGACAAGAGGCCTTCGCCAAGGGGACCCCCTATCCTCGGCTCTTTTATCTTGGCGGCAGAATGGCTCTCTAGGGGACTTGATCGTATGTTTGTTGCCAATACTAAACTCCGGTATATCAAGGTCAATCCAATGTCATATCACATCTAGCATATGCCGATGATGTTATTATTTTTGCTAACGCGCGGACGGTTGGAGTAAAAGAGTTATGGATTTTTTAATGACTTATGAGCAAATCTCGGGACAGCAGATAAGTCGGGCTAAGAGCTCCTTATTCTTTCCAATAGATGTTCCTTGGGCAAGATTAGGAGAATTCAACGGATTACTGGATATGGCCGCACAGAATTTCCCTTACGATATCTGGGAGCCCCGTTGCATGTAGGCACTAAAAAGATCAGTTTATTCACACCCCTCATTGAGAGTATGCGGGCAAGGATTTTGGGCTGGGAAAAGTCTTCCTTAAACTTTGGTGGCCGGCTGACTTTGATCAAAAAGCGTCCTCCTCTCCATGCCGATATATCTTCTGCAAGTTTTGAAGCCTCCTAAGGGGGTAATTGTTAAGATTGAAAAGCTGTTGAACAGATTCTTGTGGGGATCTTACGCGGGGCAACGACGTATTCATTGGTGCTCATGGGGGGACTTGTGTTTCCCTGCGGCTGAGGGCGGTCTTGGCGTTAGGGGATTTGAAGAGAGTATTGATTCATTCACTTGCAAGCTCTGGTGGAACTTCAGAAAAGGAGAATCCTTATGGGCTCGTTTTTTGCACGCAAAATATGTGAAAGACAAGCATCCAGCTGCAGTTCAGGAGACACGTAATGATTCCCCCACTTGGAAACGAATGTGTAGGGGTAGACATTTGATGGAAGCAGATCTCGCATGGAAGCTGGGGCAGGGAAAGGTTTATTTTTGGCATGATCGGTGGCTACCGGATATACTCTTAAAAGATGTTGTGAGTAGACCATCTTATCCCTCCAGCACATCGCTCAATACATCAATAGTGGCGAATGGGACACTGCAAAGCTGAGTGAGGTTCTTCCAGCAAGTCTGATTCAGCAAATCGTCCAGGTGCCAATTGACTCGTCTGCTTGTGATTAGCTTGTTTGGACAAGGGGATTACACAACAATTTTTCTACTAAACAGGCCTGGGAGCACGTCCGGCATCACAAGACAACCGGACCGTTATTTGCCAACCTATGGTGTGCTACGGTTTTACCCAATTTCCTTCTTATCTGGCGGTTGATCAAAGGATGGATACCAGTGGATTTACGTATTCAAGCAAAGGCATCCAACTCGCATCCAAATGTTATTGCTGTGCACAAGAGGAGAGCTTAACTCATTTGTTCTTCACAAGCCTCAGGCTAGGAGGGTGTGGGAATTTTATGCTTCATTGGTACGGGTCGACCTACCTGAAACAACGCAGGTCAATCTATGGCTTCAAGCATGGGGACAAGCGCGTCACGGAGATCATATAAAGGTCCTTATTCCAAAGCTCATCTTGTGGTATATATCTGGGAAGCCAGGAATAACTGTAAGTATCGTCATCAATGAATGATCGCTAGCAATATAGTTAAGAGAGTTTGGAATTATGTTTACATTCTTGGAACAGTGGGCCGGTTCAAGCAATCAAACTGGACTGGCGTAGAGCATGCTGCTGCATTCTTCCTTGTGGCCCTTACAACCACCAAAGATGCGAAAGACCTATTACGGTCATTTGGGAGAGACCAAAGCAGCCTTGGATAAAACTGAACACGGATGGCGCGGCAAAGTTTAGTACTAAGATGGCCGGTGCGGGGCGGCATTATGCGAGATCACATAGGGAAGCCGGTGGGCGCTTTTTACACATCGCTTGGTAATGTTACAAATACTTATGCCGAACTCTCTGCTGTTTATGAGGGTTTGCGCCTCGCCATTGAGAAGGAGGGTATAAGGATATCTGCTTGAGGTGGACGCAAAGCTTTGATTGACATTATTCATGGGAGGGGTAATGTCGATGGTCACTCGCACATTTGGTAATGCGTATTCAGCATCTAATCAGGCAAGTGAACTTCAAATGTACACATATTTATCGATGAGGGTAATATGGCAGCGGATTATTCACAAACATGGCATGTCAGAGGGGGCAAAGCGCTGTAATGGGTCAACAAGAGATTCCAGCACGAGTTTCGAGGATGATTAGTCTTGATAGAATAGTTGTTCCTAGTGTTTAGACATGCTTAGCCTTTCTTCTGCTTTCTGTAACTCTGTTGCTTTTTAATATATATAGGGGGGGTCCCTGCTTCACCCCACGGCCTGGCTGGTTTTTTCTTAAAAAAAAAAAAAAAAAAAAAAAAAAAAAACTCATTTAAGATCTCCCATTTTTTGAGCCACTGAGAATTGGTTTGAATGGGGTTGGATTAGTCGCAATTTGCATTCAAACAACCCTAAGCCAGCATTAAAATGATTGTTTCATTCGTGTGCAAGCATAATGCTCAAATTTTGTTTAACCCCGTGTTCCTTTTCATCATTCTAAGGTTTAACTATACAAAACAATGGATTTATTGTTAATTTCATTTATTAACTCATTTATCACTCTTTTAGCTATATAAATCATTAAACGTGGCTAGATTAGTCCCAATTCAAGTTCAACAACTTTAGTCCAATCTTCATCATACAGTTGTTTTGGTCTTGTTACTGGCCTATAATGCTCAAATTTGGTGTAACTCGTGTTTATTTTCATCATTCTAGGTTTTAGCCACTAAAAATGTTAAGTGAGATTAGATTGATCTCAATTCATGTTCACAACGCTAAGGGTCTTCAAATGGTTTTTTTTCAGTCTGTTGCAAGCCTATAATCTAAAATTTTGTTTAACTTGCATTCATCTTATCCTTCTAAGGTTTACTACACAAAATAGAGGGATTTATCTTCAAATTTTGTTCATACACTCATTTATCGTAGTCTTCCCTAGCCATATAAATTGTTAAATGAGGCAAGATTGGTCCTCAGTTTATGTTTACACAACTCTAATTCAATCTTGAATATTTGTTTAGTTTGTTTGCAAACCTATAAGCTCAAATTTGTTTTAAACTCATTTTTATTTTCATCATTCTAGGACTTAGCTAAGCAAAATAGATGGATTTAGTATGAATTTTGTTCATAACTTATTTACCACACTCTTTTTAGCCATAGAAAATATAAATGAGGCGGATTGGGCAAATTCACTTTCAAACAATGCTAAATCGTTCTTAAAAATGGTTGTTTTAGTCTATTTGAAAGCAGATAAAGCTCAAAATTGTTTTATTTTCATCATCCTAGGCTATAACAACCAAAATAGATGGATTTAGCTATGAATTTCGTTCATTAACCCTATTTATCACACTGTTTTAGCTATAGAAACCATTAAACGAGGCGGATTGGTCATAATTCACGTTCAAACATTACTAATCCCTGTCTTAAAATAGTTGTTTTGGTCTGTTTGCAAGCCTATAAAGCTCTATTTTAACTCGTGTTTATTTCATCATTCTAAGGCTTTAGCTTTCACAAAATAGTTGGATTTAGCTTTGATTTCTGTCATAGAAAATGTCATAGCTTTGAAAACTTATTTATCACAACTTTTTTTAGCCATAGAAATGTTTAAAGAGGCTAGATTGATCTCATTCACATTTAAACACCACCAATCCAGTCCTAAAATGTTTTTTTAGTCTGTTTGCAAGCCTATAGTGCGCAAATATTTTTTTTAACTATGTGTTTATTGTCACCATTTTGTGCATTAACTACTCAAAAGAGATGATTTTATCCTTAAATTTTGTTCGTTACCCATTGCTACACTCTTTTAACCATAGAAAATGTTTAACATGGCTAGATTAGTCTCAATTCATGTTTAAAAAAAAAATAAGCTGATTTTTAAAAAATAATTATCTATTTGCAAGTCTACCATGCTCAAATTTGGTTTAACTATGTTTATTTTCATCATTCTAGGCTTAACTACTCAAAACGAATGGATTTACTTTGAATTAGGCTAGATTGGTCGCAATTCGCATTCAAACACACAAAATGGTTTTTTAGTCTGTGTGCAAGCCTACAATGCTCAAAGTTTGTTAAACTCATGTTCGTTTTCATCATTTAAGGGTTCGACTACACAAAACAGATGGATTTATCCTTGAAGTTCATTCATTAACACATTCACATTCTTTTAGCCGTAGAATCATTTAAACTTTGCTAGATTGATCTCAATTTCAGGTTTAAACAACTCTAACCCAATATTAATATAGTTTTTTTAAGTCCCCCAAGACAAGCTCCCGATATTCTGAATATGAGACTTTTAGAACCTAACGACCATCATTCATACCAGGCAGAGCACTATACATTAGAAAATGTGCGATGAACCAACGAAAATAGCAAAAAACTCGTGCGGATAATGGACCACAAAATTTTGCGGCTTTTTTTCCTCTCTTAGATTCATGAATAATTGCATATACACTTGTACATGTGAAGTGAGGTGCACACACAAAAATCATAGGCCAGACATCTACATAATGGCTATATACCACCCGAAGTATGGCTAGGAATTTGGTGTGGTCACCAAAAGTCCACAATTTGGACGAACTACCTAGAATCACTGAATCCCCTAAAATCATTGCAAAAATGCTCAAACGCATATTCTAAAGTGAGAGAGTGACATTAGACCAACATACCTTTAGAAAAGTGTGATGAACCAGCAAAAATACGGTTAAAAATTCATGCGATAATGGACTATGAAATTTGTGACTTTTTTTCCTGTCTTGGAATTCAATGAAATTTTGCACATACGCTCATATGCCCGAAGTGCAATGAACTAGTAAAAATCGGTGAAAAACTCGTGTGGATAATGTATCAGGAAATTTTTTGCCTTTTTTTGTCTCAAAATTTATTAATATTTTTCACATACGCTCGTACGCATGAAGTGATGTCGCACGCAAAAATTGTAAGAAACGAACATCTATAGAAGGTGATACAAACCACCCAAGTATGGCTAGGAACTCATGCGATCACCAAAAGTCCAGAGCATGGACCAACGACTTACGCATCTAAATCCCCTAAATTACTACAAAAATACTTAATGCAAATTGGAAGTTGTAGGGATGGAATCGAAGCAACATACTGTTCACACAAATTTTTGTATTTGTAAAACAAACAAGTATAGACAAGAAAAATATGTGAAAATATTTTCAAATTTGAAGAAATGATACAATTTAAAAGGAAATAATTTCCTAGTACACTAATCCCCTGATTCTTCTCTCCGAATTTGTTTCCAAGGGCTTGGAGCTGTTCTCGGATAAATGATGCGATTCCTTCCTAGATTTGCAAGATGGAAGTTACGATTTACCTTGAAGTCAAAGGTCAGCTTTGAAATCAAAGGCTTCAAGCACTTGCGCTTTGAAGATGAAGTAGAGCCTTTGGGGATGCAGTACTCGTAGTAGCGGTTTTTCTTGCGATTGAAGACTTAGAATTTTGAGAGCTCGTACGAAATCGATTCTTGTGAGCTTGTCTCTGTGTATCCTCTTCAGTCCAAATGACCCCCTTTTATAGGCATTTGTATATTGCCTTTGGATTGCTCCTGAATGTTTTCAGTATTTATCTCTTTATTATATTTTTTTTAAAAGAGAAAATTACTATTTGAGTGTCATAATTTGATTGGTCTATGTGCCGAAATTAGGCACTTGTTGTCTTTTGATTTGATTGCCTGAATACTTCTATTACACACTTGGCAACTTCTCATTTCGCCGTAAATAAATACTAAAATTCATTACAATTAACTATTTAATATTGGAATTAAATTTAGGAAATTCCAAATGTAAATAGAAAATGTAATGAATATTAAATATTTAATTTACATTTGTCACTTTTTTATGGACGAAGTTTAATCGCCAACAAATGCCCCTACTTGAAGGCTCGGTGAAGAACGTGCCAAATATTTGAGTGAGAGAGACGGGGCTTGAAGTACATAATTTCCCAAATTTGTTTTTTTAAGGGAAATATAAGTTTTTTTTAACTTGGACTCAAATTGGGCTACCCTTTTCTAGCATCTTGCATGAAGATAGGCCTGATTCAAACCCAAATTGTCACAACCCAAAAAAATACCCTTTATTTTATTAAAATAAATAATAATTTTCACAATAATAAAGTTACAATTTTCACAAAATCAAAAGTACTTATTAAGTAAATCGTCAAAACACCCATTGTTTTCCACTGCGCCTCTCAA
>CM047880.1:8880497-8918817 GCA_026212405.1 Petrea volubilis
TTAGTACAACCAAGTAGAGCAAACCGAGTACAACATCAAAATAGCCAACTGTGGCATCAAGTAGCAAACTACAGATTATAAAGCAAGACAAGTGAAATGAAGCTTAATATAACAACTGGAGGAGGGGCAACCATCCTATGCGCCCATTATTCTGATTCTGAGGCAATGAACAGAAAGAAACTAGGGGTTAAGTCCAAATGACTTAGTGAGGCCACATAATATAGATATATATTTGATTGAAAATGAGACTCAAAACAGTTAAACCATAATAATGCACGTAGTGTGAAATAACTTGATAATAATACTGAACTGAGTAATACGAACAGTGAGCCCAAGACGGAGTCTCCAACCTTATAACTACCCAAACAGATAAATCATAATAGAAACCCTTATGCCTCCTTGTCGAGAAGCCACCTCGACACCAAACAAGACGGAGATGTATCACGCGTCCGTGCAATACATCGCTCCAATCCCTACTACGTCATCCTCCGCTGTACGTAGAAATTGGTTTTACGGAATGGTATCATATAAAAGGTTCCATCGACGGTCCGTTCCGCCCGATAAAATTCCTCTTATAAGTACCTGGGCCCAAACTTCCCAAGGGCGTCCCCAAGTAAACGGATATAATAGGACATATATGGCTCACAACTTGTCAACAAAGCAATAAGCATTTTTACAACCCGGGATACATAGAAATACAATTAAAATATGATCCCCAAAGTGTCAAAATCATTTGAGACAGATACAACTTGCAATATCAGAAAATGCAATATTTTTGGAAATAACTTGTCTTATATGTATGGAAAACATTTTCCAAAAATCTGATAACATAAATTCAATAAGGTAGGCTATACAATATATTTATATCGTATAGTTTCAGAGCCCCAGAAAGGAATTGACAAAGCACTCACCTTAGGAGTTTATCAAGTTTATAGATTTGTTTCGGCTAGATCACTTGACTTCCTCCTAAAATTTACATTAATAGCTATAATTAGGATACTACTTAGTAATCTTTATTTAAAGAATAACCTAACTACTTATATTCTTGAACTAACACAATACTCATATAATCATAATTTAGAAATTAAGATGCTAACTTATACCTAGTATCCACTTTGAGAAAATATTGTACATTTTCACATAATCTCACATAAAACATAAGGAACATATTCTCATATTTTAAATTATAAAAGCATATTAAAACCATATTTTGGAATGATAACTAAGCATGCTTGATTCCTAATTTTATGAACAGAGCATAATTACAACTAAAAAAAACATGCTTTCTAGCAAGTATTAAAAGAATAGCATTCAAGAAAATAGCATGTAACATAAGACTTATGTCTAAGTTAATCATGAAATATCAACTTAAGAAAATCACTTAAAAATAAACAATCTACTAAACCAAGAGCATTGAAGCATGCTTGGCAAGAACTTTTACTCATGAGCATTGAAGCCTGCTTTTTAGCAAGAACTTTTACTCAAGAGCATTGAAGCATGCCTTAGCAAGAACTTTACTCAAGGTAAGCATGAATAACACTCTTAGTTATGGGTTTAAGCAAGGTTTCTACCTTCAAGAGTATGTGAGGGAAATAAGGGAGGAGATAGAAGGATAATAGGTATATATGTATGAAACAAAGAAGGGTTTATTGATGTATATATAGGGTGGGGAAGATTTGCTATAAATAGGAGTGTTTTGTGTGTTGAGAGGGGAGTGAGGGTGGGTGGGGTGATTTTAGGGCGGGATTTTTTTGGTTGGTGGGGGAGAAATTAAGACAATGGCCCCCTTTCTAAGAGTTTAGGGCAAGAAATAGGATTTTATATAAGGTCAATTTACAAGATAAATAGGATAAGATAGGATAGATAAATAGAAAGATAAGATAAGATATGATGGATAAGATAGGATAAGATAGGATAAGATAAGATAGGATAAGATAGATAAGATAGGAAAGATAAATAAGATAAGATAATAAGATTATGATAAGATTTGGATAGGATAAGATAAGATAAGATAGATAATATAATAAGATAGATATATAAGATAAGATATTTTA
This sequence comes from Petrea volubilis, assembly GCA_026212405.1. Lineage (NCBI taxonomy): Eukaryota > Viridiplantae > Streptophyta > Magnoliopsida > Lamiales > Verbenaceae > Petrea > Petrea volubilis. The sequence continues at coordinate 8,882,552 of CM047880.1, forward strand.
ATAAAATATAAACAAAAAATCAAATAAAATCTGATATTTATTGACCTAATATTTATAAATCTGAAATCATATCTTTATTTTATTAAAATTTCGAATTTATACTTATTTATGTTTGTAAAAATCGAAAACTAGGAGTTTTAGGGCATAAACATTAGGGGTTTGCATAAAAGGCCTTAAAATTCGAAAATTCATAAATAATTAGAAAAATTCCACAATGAAAAAATTATTATCTTTATAAATCTTGAACATTATATTGTATATTTTCCAGAAATTTAAAAATGTTTTAGTTCTATTGTTCAAAAATTGCAAATATTAGACATAAGATTTCGAAAAATTGTGTTAGAATGTCAATACGTTTAAAGTTTGAAAATCAATGTAATTATCAGTCACATATTCACCCATATAAAAGAAGATCATACCAAACATGAAATATGAGTAAGCATGCATGTATATGAAAAGAACCGATTTAGATTGTTGTTAGACCAAAAATCGGGATGTCACAACTCTCCCCCCCTTAAAAGAATCTGGTCCCCAGATTCTTACCTGATTGAATAGTTCCGGATAACATTTACGTATTTTCTCTTCTGGTTCCCAAGTTGCCTCTTCAACTTGATGGTTTTGCCATAGTACCTTGACGAGTGGAATTTTCCGATTTCTTAACTCTTGGAACTTTCGGTCTAAAATGCGAATAGGTTTTTTCTGTATAGGTAAGGTTAGGTTCAAGGGGTAAGTTTTCGGGTGGAAGGATATGGGTTTCATCAGGGTAGTATTTTCGGAGCTGAGATACGTGAAACACGTTGTGGATTCCTGTTAGGCTAGGTGGTAAGTCTAGTCGATATGCAACTTCTCCTATTCGCTCTATGATCTCAAATGGTCCAACATACCTGGGATTCAATTTTCCTCCTTTACAATCCTTGTAAATCCCTTCCTTGGAGAGACTTTAAGGAATACTCGATCCCCGACTTCAAACTCCAGTTTTCTTCGTCGTTTGTCCGCATAACTTTTTGTCGATCCTGGGCAGTCTTCATCTTTGTTTGATAATTTGCACTTTGTCAATTGCATCTTGGATGAGTTCAGGTCGTACTGCTCTATGTATTCCATCCTTTGTCCATCTCCATTCATCCAAGTCCCAATATAGTGGTGATCGGCACTTTCTTCCATACAAAGCTTCATATGGTGCCATCTGTATTGAAGCTTGATAACTATTGTTATAAGCAAATTCAATCAAGGGCAAGTGCTTATTCCAGCTGTCACAATATTCCAATACGCACATTCTCAACATGTCCTCCAATAGGCTATCAATCTTTCTGTCTGCCCATCCGTTTGTGGATGCGAAGCTGTACTGAATTGCAATTTAGTGCCCATATGCCTTTGTATGTTTTGCCATAGCCCAGATGTGAACTTAGGATCCCTGTCTGAGATGATACATGTAGGAATGCCATGGAGTCTCGTGATCTCACAGTGGTAAAGTTCTGCTAAAGTTTCTACTCGATCAGTCGTTTTAACAGGCAGAAAATGTGCTGACTTGGTTAACCTATCCACGATTACCATATGCTATCATATCCACCTCTTACCTTAGGTAATCCTACTAGAAAATCCATAGTAACTTGATCCCATTTCCATGTTGGAATCGGTAATGGTTGTAACATTCCTCCCGGCTTTTGGTGTTCGCCTTTGATCTTTTGACACGTCAAACACTTCTTCTTACGAAGTCTGAGATATCTCTCTTCATACCATTCCACCAATAATACTGTTTAAGATCTCGATACATTTTTGTTCCTCCTGGATGAACGGTATATGGTGTCTTGTGAGCTTCTTCCAAAATCTCTTTTTCATTTCTTCAGGTATACATATTCTGCCCTTGTAACGTAAAATCCCATATCATCAATCCCATATTTCTCATTTGTACTTCCCCTACCTGGGCAATTTGCTTCTGATTCCACTTATCCTTTGCTTGCTTTTCCCGGATCTTGGTGACAAGTTCCGATTGAACAGTTAGATCTGCTATTTGAGCATGAGTCTTTATGGTACAATTATTTTTAGATACCCCAATTCCACTGCTTAATTGTGCTAATCCGGCTTTTCTACTAAGAGCATCGGCAACTGCGTTGGCTTTCCCGGGTGATTATTGGATCGTACAATCATAGTCCTCCAGAATCCAGCCATCTTCTTGTCTCATGTTGAGGTCCTATCTGAGTGGGTAAGCTACTTTGAACTTTTGTGATCTTTAACACCTAAAGGTTGTCCCATACAGATAATGTCTCCCCGACTACTGTGCCAAAGCAAATATAATAGGCTGCCATTCCAAATGCATGGGTTCGGATTAATTAAATTCATGAGACGAGCTTCCGTGATGCATAAGCAACCACTTCCCATTTTGCATTACACACACCCCCAACCTTCTCTAGATGCATCAGTAAGACACAAAATTTGCGTTTCCTTCATGTAGTGTCAGCACTGGGGCGCTGGTTAGACGTCTTTTTATTCTTAAGAAACTAGCTTCACACTTTTCATTCCAGTTCCAGGGAGAATGCTTGCGGTCAGTTGTTACGGCTCTGCAATTTTTGAAAAATTTTTATGATCGTCGATAGTAACCTGCTCAACCCAGAAAGCTTCTTACTTCATTTGGAGTCGTCGGACGCTTCCAATTATTACAAGCTTCCACCTGGAGGGATCGACTTCAATTCCGATCTTGGAATTATAGCCCTAAAAATGTAACTTTTGCTAAAACCAAAAGTCGCACTTACTAAATTTGCATATAACTTTTCTTTTCCTCGTATGTCTGTAGAACAATTGCGCAAAGTGTTCCGTATGCAGTTCCGAGACCTTGAGTATACCAGGATGTCATCAATGAAAAATACCACAAACTGATCCAAATATGGGTCAGGAAGACCCGTGCATCATATCCAAGAAAAGCGTGCTGGTGCATGGTCAATCCAAAAGGCATAACAACAAATTCAAAGTGCCCATATCGAGTATTAAATGATGTTTAGGAATATCTTTCCTCTTTAACTCTAAGCTGATAATATCCTTGTCTCAAATCCATTTAGAATATACTTGTGAACCTTGTAGAAGGTCAAATAGTTCTTCTATGTGTGGGAGTGGATATTTATTCTTGACAGTCATCCGATTTAACTCCCGGTAATCAATACACATCCGAAGTGACCCATCCTTCTTTTTAACAAAACACTGGCGCTCCCCAAGGTGATGTACTCGGCCGAATATATCCGCTTTCTATCAATTCTTCAAGTTGCTTCTTTAACTCCTTCAGTTCAGCTGGGGCCATTCGATATGGTGTTTTTTGAATAAGGTTCGGCCGCTGGTATGGTGTCGATCACAAATTCTATTTCTCTCTGAGGGGGTAATGAATTCAATTTTTCTGGAAACACATCTTGGAATTCCTGTACAACAGGAACTTCCTCTATCTTTATTTGGTCCTTCGGTTTGTTGAGCAAATAGGCAATGAATCCTAATGCTCCCTCCTTGATACACTTCTTTGCTTCAACGAAGGAGATAAGAGATATGGTTTTGGATGAACTAAGGGGGATTGGTGACATAGGTGAATTTTCCCTTCCCAAAATAATCTTCTTAGCAAAACAATTTAGTTGGGCCTGATGTTGATACAACCAATCCATCCCAAGGATTATATCATAGTTTTGAATAGGAAGCTCTATTAAGTCAGCGGGATATGTTTTTCCTTCAATTCTTATCGGACATCCTTTTAGAACCCGATTAGTAAGATAACTAGATCCTAAGGGGGTGCTAACTTCAAAATTATAAGGTAAAGGTTCTAGTAATAACCCCAATCGATTCACAGATTCCATAGATACGAAGAATGAGTAGCTCCAGGATCATACAATATTTTCATAGAAGTGTTTAAATTTGAGACCGTACCTTCCACTACTGCAGTTGGATCGGTCCTTCATCTGCCTCTAGAGCGTAAGCTCTAGCTTTTACTTTGGCCTTCCGGCAGGTGGAACTTGGGTCCTTCCTTCTTGAGTTGAACCAAGGATATTTAGGGTTTCGGGCTTTCGGGCACTCTTTAATCATGGTGTTGATCACTAACCCTGCATGCACACATTTTCCATTCTTTTTCCAACAGTTTGCCTCTACGTGGCCTAGATGTCCCAATAGTTGGCATCCAAGTCTTTCCCTGCCTCCAAGTTGGTTAACAGTTTGATTTCCTTCAAATGCGGGGGCGCTTATTGTTTCTTGCATTGGCTTGTCTGAGTTGTCCTCCAGCACCACCCCGGACGAGTCCCTTATTCCTCCTTGTTAGTTATTTGTTTGATTTCCTTTCGAATTCTCTGCCTCAACAACCATGGACTTACTGACAGCCTGTGTATATTCCTCAATGTCGGTCGCCATTAACGCCCATCGGACTTCAGGCCGCAAACCTTGGATGAATCGTTTGGTTTTTCTCCTTTCATCATTCATTATATGTGGCGCATACTGTACCAAACGAGCGAATTTGGCCTCATATTCCGCAACAGTAAGGATCCCTTGAATCAAATCCATAAATTCTTTCTCTCTTGCATCCCGAACTACTTGGGGTATAAATTTATCAGAAAACTCCTTCAGAAAATTTGTCCAAGTTACAGGGGTTTGGTTGGCATTCCATCTTTGTTCCACGAGCTTCCACCAGTTGTGGGCTGCTCCTTCCATCAGGAATACGGTGAACATCCACTTGTTCCTTTTCACTACAGCGCAAAACTTTTAAAGATCTTGGTAATTTGCTGCTGACCCAGGATTCAGCCTTTTGATCGTTAGGCTCCCCATAGAATTTGGGTGGGTTGAAAGTCGCAGGAAGCGATCTAGCATCCTATCATCCGACTGGTGAGTTTTGATTTTGTTGGCTAATTTCTCTCCAAACTCCAACCATTTGGCTCATAATATCACTATTATTTCCTTGGTTGGGGAACATGATTTTCTTCTGGGTCCACCTTGTCGTGGGTCCTTGATGAGGATTTTCTTGGGGTTGTGTTACAGTACGGTGAGTTGGTTTTGGGGTCGTTGGGAGTGTAAGCGGGTACGTGTAGCTCCTTTTTCGTGGCGCCATCAAAATTCAAGTGTTACGGATTCGAATCTAGGGAATAATTATCAAAACATGATTATCACATAATTTATGGCACAAAAACTTCACTACATCAAGTATATAATATGCGATAGCATATTTGATAATCACAAACAGAGCACATATACAATAGTGATTTGGTCAGAAGAAAGACTAGATGTATGCATGCTTACCTATATATAACAATGGTTATAACCTAAACCTAGGCTCTGATACCACCGCTGTGGCACCCCTCCCGCTAGGATCTTCCTATACGGTTGGAGACCACTGACGATCGCACTGAGCACAAATTTTGAAATTCACACCCAGTACGCACGCCTAAATTAACAATACGCAGTGGAGGTAGAGGTAAAATATGCAATATGGATAATATAGATACTATGTTTAGTACAACCAAGTAGAGCAACCGAGTACAACATCAAAATAGCCAACTAGTGGCATCAAGTAGCAAAACTACAGATTATAAAGTAAGACAAAGTGAAATGACGCTTAATATAACAACTGGAGAGGGGCAACCATCCTATGCACGCCCATTATTCTGATTCTGAGGCAATGAACAGAAAGAAACTAGGGGTTAAGTCCAAATGACTTAGTGAGGCCACATATACATAGATATATATTGATTGAAATGAGACTCAAAACAGTTAAAACCATAATAAAGTGCACGTAGTGTGAAATATACTTGATAATAATAACTGACTGAGTAATACAAACAGTGAGCCCAAGACGGAGTCTCCAACCTTATAACTACCCAAAACAGATAAATCATAATAGAAAACCCTTATGCCTCCTTTGTCGAGAAGGCCACCTCGACACCAACAAGACGAGATTATCACGCGTCCGTGCAATACATCTCTCCAATCCCTACTACATCATCCTCCGGCTGTACGTAGAAATGGGTTTCACGGAATGGTATCATATAAAAGTGTTCCATCGACGGTCCGTTCCGCCCGATAAAATTCCTCTTATAAGTACCTGGGCCCAACTTCCCAGGGCGTCCCGAGGGTAAAACGGATATAAAGGACATATATGGCTCACAACTTGTCAACAAAGCAATAAGCATTTTTACCACCCGGGATACATAGAAATACAATTAACATATGATATCCCAAAGGTGTCAAAAATCATTTTGAGACAGATACACTTGGCAATATCAGAAAATACAATATTTTGGAAGATAACTTGTCTTATATGTAGGGAAAACATTTTCCAAAAAATCTGATAACATAAATGCAATAAGGTAGGCTATACAAATAATATTTATATCGTATAGTGTCAAGAGCTCCAGAAAGGAATTGACAAAGCACTCACCTTAGGGAGTTTATCAAGTTTATAGGATTTGTTTCGGCTAGATCACTTGACATTCCTCCTAAAAATTACATTAATACTATAATTAGGATAACTACTTAGTAATCTTATTATAAAGAATAACCTAACTACTTATATTCTTAACTAACACAATACTCATATAATCATAATTTAGAAATTAAGATGCTAACTTATACTATATCCACTTTGAAAAATATTGTACATTTTCACATAATCTCACATAAAAACATAAGGGAACATATTCTCATATTTTAAATGATAAAAGCATATTAAAACCATATTTTGGAATGATAACTAAGCATGCTTGATTCCTAAATGTTTATGAACATAGAGCATAATTACAACTAAAAAAAAAACATGCTTTCTAGCAAGTATTAAAAGAATAGCATTCAAGAAAATAGCATGTAACATAAGACTTATGTCTAAGTTAATCATGAAATATCAACTTAAGAAAATCACTTTAAAAATAACAATCTACTAAACCAAGAGCATTGAAGCATGCTTGGCAAGAACTTTTACTCATGAGCAATTGAAGCATGCTTTTAGCAAGAACTTTTACTCAAGAGCATTGAAGGATGCCTTAGCAAGAACTTTTACCTCAAGGTAAGCATGAATAACCCTCTTATTATGGGTTTAGCAAGGTTTCTACCTTCAAGAGTATTGAGGGAAATAAGGGAGTATAAGGAAGGATAATAGTATATATGTCTGAAAAAACGAAGGTTTTATTGATGTATACATAGGTGGGGAAGATTTTTTATAATAGAAAGTGTTTGTGTGTTGAGAGTGGAGTGAGTGTGGGTGGGTGATTTTAGGGCGGATTTTTGGTTTGTGTGGGGAGAATTAGACAATGGTCCCCCTTTTATAGAGTTTAGGGCAAGAAATAGGATTTTTATAATTAAGGTCAATTTACAAGATAAGATAGGATAAGATAGGATAAGATAAGATAGGATAAGATAAGATAAGATAGGATAGGATAGATAGGATAAGATAGGATAAGATAGGATAAGATAAGATAGGATAAGATAGGATAAGATAGGATAAGATAGATAAGATAAGATAAGATAAGATTATGATAAGATTTGGATAGGATAAGATAAGATAAGATAGATAAGATAAGATAAGATAGGATAAGATAAGATAAGATATTTTAATAAAATATAAACAAAAAATCAAATAAAATCTGATATTTATTGACCTAATATTATAAAATCTGAAATTATATCTTTATTTATTAAAATTTCGAATTTTAACTTATTTATGTTTGTAAAAATCGAAAACTAGGGTTTTAGGGCATAAAATTAGGGTTTTAAGGCCTAAAATTCGAAAATTCATAAATAATTAGAAAATTCCAAAATGATGAAATTATATCTTTATAAATCTGAAATTATATGTATATTTTCCAGAAATTTAAAAGGTTTTAGTTATATTTTCAAAAATTGCAATTTAGGACATAAGATTCGAAAATTGTGTTAGAATGTCAAATACGTTTAAAGTTTGAAAAATCATGTAATTATCACGTCACATAATTCACATATAAAAGAAGGATCATACAAAACATGAAATATTAGTAAGCATGCATGTATATGAAAAGAACTGATTTAGATTGTTGTTAGACCAAAAATCAGGATGTCACAGTTTGGCAGTGGGCGACATTCAAATTGCCCCCAAAAAATTACCACGTAAGACGAACATTGATGCTCCTCCCGGGTTACGCGGAGTAAAGCGAAGGTTAGTGATGCTAATTCTCTCACTAATCATGATTAGTTGCCTTATCTGGAATTCGCGGGGCTTTGGCAGCCCGGCAAAACATCGTTATGTGATTGATTTGAAAAAAAGACATAAATTATTAATGTTGGTTATCATCGAACCCAAGATCCAGCTGACTGAGAGTTCCATGCTCAAGAAGCTGGGATTTGGAGGTGTTGTTTGCAATCCGACAATCATATTTGGTGTTTTTACGATTCTAGCATCAATATAGAGGTTTTACTTAATGAGGAGCAATTTCTGCATATCAAAGTGAGGTCGCCATTGCTGTCGAACCCCCTTTTATGTACGTTTGTATATGGCCGACATACTAGGATCGAACGGAGACATTTATGGGAAGCATTGGGTGCCATTGCTACTTCTGATCCCTGGATGGTGGGTGGGGACTTTAATGTTGTGCAGTCAGTGGATGAACGCAAGGGGTGTGCTCCGGCACAATTAGGTTCTATTGAGGATTTCGCTGAATGTATTGAAGGTTGTGGATTGATTGATCCAGGGATTATTGGTAGCCAATTTACGTGGAATCGTGGGAAGCGTTGGGAAAGACTTGATCGGGTTTTAACTTCTATTGGCTGGATGGACTTATTCCCTGAGTTTCGAACGGTGCACCTTTCACGGCATAACTCTGATCATTGCCCGTTACTTGTTATTGTGACGCTTCCTGAACCAAAAGGCCCATCATCTTTTCGGTTTCCAGGCCATGTGGACGAGGCATCATCTTTTTTCGAGGCAGCCAAAGCGAACTGGTCGTCCCCTACTGGTTCGTATGGTATGCTCACGCTGCAACACAAGCTTAGCCGGATGCAACACTTCCTAAAGAAATGGAATAGGGAGGTCTTTGGGAATATCTTTGACAAGGTGGCTGAGGCAAGCACCCAGGTTCAGCAGCGAGAAAAGGATTATGATGATAATCCAACGGAGTTTAATCTTATGGCCATGAACCATGCCTCTGCTATTCTGAATCGGGCTCTGATGATGGAGGAAGATTTTTGGCGCCAGAAATCAGCCTCTAAGTGGATTCAAGATGGAGAGAGGAATACCAAATATTTTCATGGTCTATTCAAGCAGCGAAGGGTTAAGAATCGTATTTTCAGCATAGAACATGATGGAAGGATATTGGAGCGGCCTGATGATATTCGATACTCTACAGCGGTATTTTTTGAGAAATTACTCACAAAGGAAGATGGGTATATGATGAATGAGGACTTCTCACATGTCCCGAAACTGGTCTCTGCTGAAATGTCGGCTTCTTTATGTGTTCCACCCACTCGGGAGGAGGTCCGAGAAGCGGTTTTTGATATATGTCCAAGCTCTGCAGCTGGACCTGATGGATTTTCCTCGGCTTTCTACCAAGTATGCTGGGAATTTGTGGCCGATGATGTCTTTGATGCAGTCAGGGATTTCTTTGCCGGCACCCCTATGCCTCGGGCTTTTACAAGTACTACGCTAGTGCTGATTCCGAAAAAGAAGCGCCTGGATCATGGTCTGATTTTCGTCCCATCAGCTTATGTAATGTGACGAATAAACTCATGACGAAACTGTTGTATACTAGATTGGTGAGCATTCTTCCATTTATCATTTCTCCGGCACAATCTGGGTTTATTTCAGGACGTGCTATCTCGGATAACATTTTACTTGCCCAAGAATTAGCATAATCACTGAATAAGAAGATTAAAGGTGAGCGGATTATTCTTAAGCTTGACATGGCTAAGGCCTATGACAGAGTTCATTGGCCGTTTCTCATGAATATGCTCCGAAGATTGGGATTCTCTGAGCGGTGGCTACACTTGATAAAAAACTGCGTTGAAAACTATTGGTTCTCTGTTTTAGTTAATGGGCAGGAGGCAGGCTTCTTCCATTCGACAAGAGGCCTTCGCCAAGGGGACCCCCTATCCTCGGCTCTTTTTATCTTGGCGGCAGAATGGCTCTCTAGGGGACTTGATCGTATGTTTGTTGCCAATACTAAACTCCGGTATATCAAGGTCAATCCAATTGTCATATCACATCTAGCATATGCCGATGATGTTATTATTTTTGCTAACGCGCGGACGGTTGGAGTAAAAAGAGTTATGGATTTTTTAATGACTTATGAGCAAATCTCGGGACAGCAGATAAGTCGGGCTAAGAGCTCCTTTATTCTTTCCAATAGATGTTCCTTGGGCAAGATTAGGAGAATTCAACGGATTACTGGATATGGCCGCACAGAATTTCCCTTACGATATCTGGGAGCCCCGTTGCATGTAGGCACTAAAAAGATCAGTTTATTCACACCCCTCATTGAGAGTATGCGGGCAAGGATTTTGGGCTGGGAAAAGTCTTCCTTAAACTTTGGTGGCCGGCTGACTTTGATCAAAAGCGTCCTCCTCTCCATGCCGATATATCTTCTGCAAGTTTTGAAGCCTCCTAAGGGGGTAATTGTTAAGATTGAAAAGCTGTTGAACAGATTCTTGTGGGGATCTTACGCGGGGCAACGACGTATTCATTGGTGCTCATGGGGGGACTTGTGTTTCCCTGCGGCTGAGGGCGGTCTTGGCGTTAGGGGATTTGAAGAGAGTATTGATTCATTCACTTGCAAGCTCTGGTGGAACTTCAGAAAAGGAGAATCCTTATGGGCTCGTTTTTTGCACGCAAAATATGTGAAAGACAAGCATCCAGCTGCAGTTCAGGAGACACGTAATGATTCCCCCACTTGGAAACGAATGTGTAGGGGTAGACATTTGATGGAAGCAGATCTCGCATGGAAGCTGGGGCAGGGAAAGGTTTATTTTTGGCATGATCGGTGGCTACCGGATATACTCTTAAAAGATGTTGTGAGTAGACCATCTTATCCCCTCCAGCACATCGCTCAATACATCAATAGTGGCGAATGGGACACTGCAAAGCTGAGTGAGGTTCTTCCAGCAAGTCTGATTCAGCAAATCGTCCAGGTGCCAATTGACTCGTCTGCTTGTGATTAGCTTGTTTGGACAAGGGGATTACACAACAATTTTTCTACTAAACAGGCCTGGGAGCACGTCCGGCATCACAAGACAACCGGACCGTTATTTGCCAACCTATGGTGTGCTACGGTTTTACCCAATATTTCCTTCTTTATCTGGCGGTTGATCAAAGGATGGATACCAGTGGATTTACGTATTCAAAGCAAAGGCATCCAACTCGCATCCAAATGTTATTGCTGTGCACAAGAGGAGAGCTTAACTCATTTGTTCTTCACAAGCCTCAAGGCTAGGAGGGTGTGGGAATTTTATGCTTCATTGGTACGGGTCGACCTACCTGAAACAACGCAGGTCAATCTATGGCTTCAAGCATGGGGACAAGCGCGTCACGGAGATCATATAAAGGTCCTTATTCCAAAGCTCATCTTGTGGTATATATCTGGGAAGCCAGGAATAACTGTAAGTATCGTCATCAATGAATGATCGCTAGCAATATAGTTAAGAGAGTTTGGAATTATGTTTACATTCTTGGAACAGTGGGCCGGTTCAAGCAATCAAACTGGACTGGCGTAGAGCATGCTGCTGCATTCTTCCTTGTGGCCTTACAACCACCAAAGATGCGAAGACCTATTACGGTCATTTGGGAGAGACCAAAGCAGCCTTGGATAAAACTGAACACGGATGGCGCGGCAAAGTTTAGTACTAAGATGGCCGGTGCGGGCGGCATTATGCGAGATCACATAGGGAAGCCGGTGGGCGCTTTTTACACATCGCTTGGTAATGTTACAAATACTTATGCCGAACTCTCTGCTGTTTATGAGGGTTTGCGCCTCGCCATTGAGAAGGGGTATAAGGATATCTGGCTTGAGGTGGACGCAAAGGCTTTGATTGACATTATTCATGGGAGGGGTAATGTGCGATGGTCACTCGCACATTTGGTAATGCGTATTCAGCATCTAATCAGGCAAGTGAACTTCAAATGTACACATATTTATCGAGAGGGTAATATGGCAGCGGATTATTCAGCAAACATGGCATGTCAGAGGGGGCAAAGCGCTGTAATGGGTCAACAAGAGATTCCAGCACGAGTTCGAGGGATGATTAGTCTTGATAGAATAGTTGTTCCTATGTTTAGACATGCTTAGCCTTTCTTCTTGCTTTCTGTAACTCTGTTGCTTTTTAATATATAGGGGGGGTCCCTGCTTCAACCCCACGGCCTGGCTGGTTTTTTCTTAAAAAAAAAAAAAAAAAAAAAAAAACTCATTTATCCCATTTTTTGAGCCACTGAGAATGTTGAATGGGGTTGGATTAGTCGCAATTTGCATTCAAACAACACTAAGCCAGCATTAAAATGATTGTTTCATTCGTGTGCAAGCCTATAATGCTCAAATTTTGTTTAACCCGTGTTCCTTTTCATCATTCTAAGGTTTAACTATACAAAACAAATGGATTTATTTGTTAATTTCATTTATTAACTCATTTATCACTCTTTTAGCTATATAAATCATTAAACGTGGCTAGATTAGTCCCAATTCAAGTTCAAACAACTTTAGTCCAATCTTCATACAGTTGTTTTGGTCTTGTTACTGGCCTATAATGCTCAAATTTGGTGTAACTCGTGTTTATTTTCATCATTCTAGGTTTTAGCCACTAAAAATGTTAAGTGAGATTAGATTGATCTCAATTCATGTTCAAACAACGCTAAGGGGTCTTCAAATGGTTTTTTCAGTCTGTATGCAAGCCTATAATGCTAAAATTTTGTTTAACTTGCATTCATCTTATCCTTCTAAGGTTTAACTACACAAAATAGAGGGATTTATCTTCAAATTTTGTTCATACACTCATTTATCGTAGTCTTCTAGCCATATAAATTGTTAAATGAGGCAAGATTGGTCTCAGTTTATGTTTAAACAACTCTAATTCAATCTTGAAATGATTGTTTTAGTTTGTTTGCAAACCTATAATGCTCAAATTTTGTTTAACTCATTTTTATTTTCATCATTCTAGGACTTAGCTAAGCAAAATAGATGGATTTAGGTATGAATTTTGTTCATTAACTTATTTACCACACTCTTTTAGCCATAGAAAATATTAAATGAGGCGGGATTGGGCACAATTCACTTTCAAACAATGCTAAATCGGTCTTAAAATGGTTGTTTTAGTCTATTTGAAAGCAGATAAAGCTCAAAATTGTTTTATTTTCATCATCCTAGGCTATAACAACTCAAAATAGATGGATTTAGCTATGAATTTCGTTCATTAACCTATTTATCACACTGTTTTAGCTATAGAAAACATTAAACGAGGCTGGATTGGTCATAATTCACGTTCAAACATTACTAATCCCTGTCTTAAAATAGTTGTTTTGGTCTGTTTGCAAGCCTATAAAGCTCTAGTTTAACTCGTGTTTATTTTCATCATTCTAGGCTTTAGCTTTCACAAAATAGTTGGATTTAGCTTTGAATTTCTGTCATAGAAAATGTCATAGCTTTGAAAACTTATTTATCACACTTTTTTAGCCATAGAAAATGTTTAAAGAGGCTAGATTGATCTCAATTCACATTTAAACACCACCAATCCAGTCCTAAAATGGTTTTTTTAGTCTGTTTGCAAGCCTATAGTGCTCAAATATTTGTTTTAACTAGTGTTTATTGTCACCATTTTGTGCATTAACTACTCAAAAGAGATGGATTTATCCTTAAATTTTGTTCGTTACCCATTTGCTACACTCTTTTAACCATAGAAAATGTTTAACATGGCTAGATTAGTCTCAATTCATGTTTAAAAAAAGCTAAGCTGATTTTTAAAAAAATAATTATCTATTTGCAAGTCTACAATGCTCAAATTTGGTTTAACTAGTGTTTATTTTCATCATTCTAGGCTTTAACTACTCAAAACGAATGGATTTAACTTTGAATTAGGCTAGATTGGTCGCAATTCGCATTCAAACAACACAAAATGGTTTTTTAGTCTGTGTGCAAGCCTACAATGCTCAAAGTTTGTTTAACTCATGTTCGTTTTCATCATTTAAGGGTTCGACTACACAAAACAGATGGATTTATCCTTGAAGTTCATTCATTAACACATTATCACATTCTTTTAGCCGTAGAAATCATTTAACTTTGCTAGATTGATCTCAATTCAAGTTTAAACAACTCTAACCCAATATTAATATAGTTGTTTTAGTCCCCCAAGACAAGCTCCCGATATTCTGAATATGAGACTTTTAGAACCTAACGACCCATCATTCATACCAGGCAGAGCAATATACATTTAGAAAATGTGCGATGAACCAACGAAAATAGAGCAAAAAACTCGTGCGGATAATGGACCACAAAATTTTGCGGCTTTTTTCCTCTCTTAGAATTCAATGAATAATTGCATATACACTTGTACATGTGAAGTGAGGTAGCACACAAAAAATCATAGGAAACAGACATCTACATAATGTGCTATAGACCACCGAAGTATGGCTAGGAATTTGTGTGGTCACCAAAAGTCCACAATTTGGACGAACGACCTAGAGCATCTGAATCCCCTAAAATCATTGCAAAAATGCTCAACGCATATTCTAAAGTGAGAGAGGTGACAATTAGACCAACATACATTTAGAAAAGTGTGATGAACCAGCAAAAATACGGTTAAAAATTCATGCGGATAATGGACTATGAAATTTTGTGACTTTTTTTCCTGTCTTGGAATTCAATGAAATTTTGCACATACGCTCATATGCACGAAGTGCAATGAACTAGTAAAAATACGGTGAAAAACTCGTGTGGATAATGTATCAGGAAATTTTTTGCCTTTTTTTGTCTCAAAATTTATTAATATTTTTCACATACGCTCGTACGCATGAAGTGATGTCGCACGCAAAAAATTGTAAGAAACGAACATCTATAGAAGGTGATACAAACCACCCAAAGTATGGCTAGGAACTCATGCGATCACCAAAAGTCCAGAGCATGGACCAACGACTTAACGCATCTAAATCCCCTAAAATTACTACAAAAATACTTAATGCAAATTGTGAAGTTGTAGGGATGGGAATCGAAGCAACATACTGTTCACACAAAATTTTGTATTTGTAAAACAAACAAGTATAAGACAAGAAAAATATGTGAAAAATATTTCAAATTTGAAGAAATGATACAATTTAAAAGGAAAATAATTTCCTAGTACACTAATCCCCTGATTCTTCTCTCCGAATTTGTTTCCAAGGGCTTGGAGCTTGTTCTCGGATAAATGATGCGATTCCTTCCTAGATTTGCAAGATGGAAGTTACGATTTACCTTGAAGTCAAAGGTCAGCTTTGAAATCAAAGGCCTTCAAGCACTTGCGCTTTGAAGATGAAGTAGAGCCTTTGGGGATGCAGTACGTCGTAGTAGCGGTTTCTTGCGATTTGAAGACTTGAGAATTTTGAGAGCTCGTACGAAAATCGTATTCTTGTGAGCTTGTCTCTGTGTATCCTCTTCAGTCCAAATGACCCCCTTTTATAGGCATTTGTATATGGCCTTTGGATTGCTCCTGAATGTTTTCAGTATTTATCTCTTTATTATATTTTTTTTAAAAGAGAAAAATTACTATTTGAGTGTCATAATTTGATTGGTCTATGTGCCGAAATTAGGCACTTGTTGTCTTTTGATTTGATTGGCCTGAATACTTCATATTAACACTTGGCAACTTCTCATTCGCCCGTAAAATAAATACTAAAATATCAATTACAATTAACTATTTAATATTGGAATTAAATTTAGGAAATTCCAAAATGTAAATAGAAAATGTAATGAATATTAAATATTTTAATTTACATTTGTCACTTTTTTATTGGACGAAGTTTAATCGCCAACAAATGCCCCCTACTTGAAGGCTCGGTGAAGAACGTGCCAAATATTTGAGTGAGAGAGACGGGGCTTGAAGTACATAATTTCCCAAATTTGTTTTTTTTAAGGGAAATATAAGTTTTTTTTTAAACTTGGACTCAAATTGGGCTAACCTTTTCTAGCATCTTGCATGAAGATAGGCCTGATTCAAACCCAAATTGTCACAACCCAAAAAAATACCCTTTATTTTATTAAAATAAATAATAATTTTCACAAATAATAAAGTTACAATTTTCACAAAATACAAAAGTAACTTTATTAAGTAAAATGCGTCAAAACACCCATTGTTTCCACTGCGCCTCTCAAATGCCTCCGCTCATTTCTATCTAAAAAATGTTGAAAAACAGGAGTCAACGCGACAGTTGAGTAGAAATTTCGCTTAATCACATAAGGTGCTCGTGTGTATAATATATGCACATAACCACATCATAATTCACATAATACTTTACCTTTGGATCACACTATTGTGATCAAAATTTCCTTATAACTTCCACACAATATTCCCAATAATTACACCAATTCCAACCAATCTTGGTGTCCAACCAATCACACCGGTGGCCATATCTCAAGACTATGCCAATTTTCTACGACCCACAACCAATACATGGAACACTCCATCCATGCAAGATGGGATTAGGACATGGATGGCGAGAACTGTTTTAAGACTGGCAAGCCCATTGTCGCCCGGCTGAACTCTAGCCCCATCCACACCGAAAACACATTTGGGCCCAGCATGCACAAATAAAGATTGTCACATAAACATATTCTCACATAATTTCACATAAGGATCATGATTTCATGCTTTAGGAGAGCATATATTGGACATAATAAGGCATAAGCATAAACTAGAGCATGTAAATACAATTAAGGAGTACTTTAAACATGGTGGCATCTAACTTGTAGTAAAACATGATTCCTAGGCTTATTCTAACATAATAACACTTAAGTATGTAAAAGCATAAAACAACTAAACTTATGTAATTAAGCAAAATTCCTACCTTCAAATGTTTTTAGGAAAAGTGGGTATATAAAGGGCTATATGGAAGGCTAATAGGTATATATGGACGAAAATAGAAGAGTTTGTGTATATATATATGGGTGGAAGATGGACTATAAAAAGGAAGTGTTTTGGGTGTTGAGAGTAGAATAAATGTGGGGGTGTGTTTTTAGGCGGGATTTGTGGGATGAAAATGGGGTTGGGGTTGTGATCTATTTATAGAGGAGGAAGAGAAGAAATGTCTAATATTATAACAAAATAAATATATAAACCATTCATTCTATATGATTATTTATGTGTACACATTACTATATTAATAACCTAGTATATATATATATATTTATGTATGTGGACATGTAGGTGTATATGTAGATATATTAATCACCACTAGTCTATATATGTGGATGTGTGTGTGGATATGTAGATATAGAAATTACCACTAGGTGATATATGGATGTGTGTGTGTATATGTAGAGATATAATTTACCACTAGCATATATATAGATGTGTGTGTGTATAAGTAGATAGATAAATCACCACTAGTTTATATATGGACATATGTGTGTACATGTAGATATATAAATTACCCCTAATATAAATATGGATGTGTGTGTGTACATGTAGATAGATAAATCACCAAGTATATATATGTATTGGAGGGAATATTCTTGCAAAACAATTGTAAAATATACTAAAAATCTAGACTTTATATTTATCATTTAATTAAAATCCGAAAATTATGTTTATAAATGATTAAAATTCGAAAATTATACATATAAAATCAGAAAATATATTGTTATATTTATAAACTTCGAAAATTACATATTTTCATATAAAATCCAAAATTTAACATTGAAGTTACAAACATTGACTAATTTATTTAGAAAATTTGAAATAAAATAAAATAAATACATGTCTAAAATATTTATTATATCATTTTTTGAAAAGAATAATTATTAAACAAATTTTTCAAAATAACAATCACAATTCAAAATTAATACTTTAAGGTCTAAGTTATAAAGTAATTTTAAAGAATAAAATTCCAAAATCATGAAAATTTTAGGAATTAAAAGATTTTATATCAAATATTTTGCATGAAACATAATATATAATAAATTCTAAAATAATAGGAAGTAACGGGGCATTACACAAACATTATTCTCAACTGTTGTAGGCCAATAGCCCCCGGTCCATACTAGTTGTTATAGCCCAAAATAAATAAATAAATAAAATTTTTCAATTGTTGCTTTTGGGCCTCAACACCAGCTATCAATTTCCATGTTTCCCATGCGAAGACAGAGTTGAGCTCAACCATAATTCACTACAAGAAAACGCGCTATTTTTTAAAAATATTAATTAAAAATTTTTCGAAATTTTCGGCAGAATATCGGCGGAAATTCCGCCGAACAATTAATTAATAAATAAATAAATTACGGTTAATAATTTTCGGCGGATTTTCGGCGGAAATTTCCGCCGAAACATTTAAAAAAAATAAAATTTTAATTATTCAAATTTTCGGCAGATTTTTGGCGGAAATTTCCGTCGAAAAATTTAAAAAAAAATAAAATTTTAATAATATTATAATATAATTTAAAAAATATCTATTTTCGGCGGAATTTCGGCGGAAACTCCGCCGAAAATAAATAAAAATATTTTAATTAAAATTATTTATTTTCGGCGGAATTTCCGCCGAAATTTCGCCGAAAATAAAATATTTTAAAAAAAATGAAATTTTTTTCGGCGGAATTTCGCTGGAAATTCCGCTGAAAAATAATAAAAAAAATTTGAATTTAAATACAAAATAAAAAACAGATTATAATATTTTTAAACAATGATATTTTTAAATTTTGTTTTCCGCTTTTAAAAGTTAGTATAATTATTATGGTTTTTCTCGGATCATGTTTGTGTTCCTATTTTGTTGAAGTTATTTTTCGTAATAGGTTTTGTTATATATATTTTATAAATAGTTTTCAATAAATGTGTCAAATTAAGCGTATTGTATTTATTATGACTTATTCTTGCTTTTATTTAAAAGTCATTTTTTAAATTAAATTGTAAATTGTAATGTGTTATTTGTAATTGTGTTTGCCTTTTTTTATTTTTTGAATTCAATTATCGGTGTACGTTTTGTCATATATATGTGGCGTATAAAAAGTTTTCAATAAATGTGTCATATTAAGCGTATTGTATTTTTTGTGTTTATTATATGTGGCATTTTTCAAGGATTGTGTTTATTATGACTTCATATAACCTTTATTTCGCTAAGTCTCATAACAAATCAAATAGTTGTATTATATTAACTATTATGATGTCACGTAACAAATATGTTCTGAGACGTATTAAAATAAATTAATTTAGTGATACGAAATGTAAGTTAGGAGTTACTAGAACAAGCTAGTTGTTCTGAGACGTAGCGACAGATGTAATAACTTCGAATGACGTATAATATTTTGTTTAATGAATAGGTAAGGCTGAAATGTATAACGAGGAAATAACATTTACATATTTGAAAATTATAAACTGTTCGCACCGGCCATAATACATATCATATAGTTTAAATTAATTAGTTATTGCACAATAGTTGGCAATTGCAATTAATAAGTTATTGCAATTGCAATTTTATAAATCTACATATTAAAAGTTATACTTTTGTCCAAAGATTATAAGGTGGTTACATTTCATCGGATTATGAGTAATATTGTTAAAACTACGTATTTTATAATTATAAGTTAACAATAACACTAAAAAATAATGATTAATGAATTAATATATTATTTAATATATTATTATAAGATTTAATATAATATTTTCTTTATTTAAATTAAAATAAATAAAAATATTTTAATTAAAATTATTTATTTTCGGCGGAATTTCCGCCAAAAATAAATAAATAAAAATTAAAAAAAATTTTGAATTTTCGGCGGAATTTCCGTCGAAATTCCACCGAAAATAAATTTTACATTTACCTCAAATTTAGTTTTCTTCCCCCTTATTTTGCATCTCCTCCCTCCCCCTCCCTCCCCACCCCCCGGTACCGTCCACCTTCTTCCCCCCCGCCGCCGGCCCCCGCCCCACCGCCGTCCCCCCCCCCAGCCCTCCCCCGGCCTCCCCCCCCCCCCCGCCCCAAGCTCTCCCCTCGCCACACACCGCCGTCGCCGCCGTCCTCCCCCCCCCAGCCCTCCCTTACCCCCCCCCCAGCCCTCCCACGCCCTCTTTCCCCCTCCCTCGGCCTCCCTCCCCCCCCCCCCCCCCCGCCCCAAGGTCTCCCCCCGCCCCTCCCTCCCACCGCCGCCGCTCCCTAGCGGCTGGCCACCAGCCGCCGCCACCACTCCCCCTCCCCGGCCCGCCCCTCCTCCTCCCCCGGCCTCCCTCCTCCTCCCCGTCCCCCCTCCCCCTACCCGGCCCTCCCCCTCTCCCTCCCCAGCCCCCTGTCCCCAGCCTCCCCCCCCCCCAGACCCCAGATGGAGAATATTCTTGTCGGATGGAGATTCACTATCACTAGAGGATATCTAACCTTTAGGTGTAATCAACTCCAATTGTGGCTCCTTTTTTTTTTCTTTAATGCTATTTTTACAGGTAGAGAATTTGAACCTTGTAGACTTCTAAACTAGTTCTTTCTCTTTATTGCACTGCATGTGGGGTTCACGGACTAATGACCCAGGTTACAGTGTTGAGCACATCAGCCAACTATCAAAGATTTCAATTGTCACTCACCTCAACAACACATATGAGCTTCTCAAATCCAATTTGAATTCTAATTGTTAAACCAAGTCTCATACTCAAATTCAAAGTCTTGAAAATTATCCTCCATATAAGCAACCATATTCTAGTTCAATCCATCAACACGGGAATCCATAACAACATTGAGGTGCTGACAAAAATAAAAAAATGTCATTCGTCTCCGCTCCTCTTTTTTTCTTTTGCATCGGAACAACATTGGGTGTTGAACCAAATTTTTGTTCTTTTCTAATTCATGCACATCCGATGCCAAATTTGTCCAAGCTTTGATTGCCCTACTTACTTTATTAGTTCACGCACGTTGTTGAACAAATCGTTGAGGTGTTCTGTGATGACCCGTTAATTCTTATTATTCAAATAATTGATATAAAATCTTATTCTCTTGAAAATGTCATTTTTACTTGTTGTTTCACATTTTAGTCTGATTTTTAGGATTAATTGATAATTTGAACGGTAAAGTATTAATTTTTGAATTTTCATTACCATTCTTGGAAAATTCGTCTATTAAATACTTATGAGTCTTCAAAAATAATATAAATAAGTATTCTAGACTTTTATGCATGGAAAAGATGCAATTTTGAATAAATTACATGATTTTCCAAATTTTAGACGAATTTGACATTCAAACACAATTTTCGAAATTCTATGTCCTAAATTGCAATTTTCAAAAGTATAACTAAAACATTTTTAATTTCTGGAAAATATACATATAATTTCAGATTTATAAACATTAAATTTCATAATTTTGGAATTTTTCTAAATTATTTATGAATTTTTGGATTTTTTTACTCTAAAACCCTAATTTTCGGTTTTTACAAAAATAAAGATAAGATAAATTCAATTTGAATTTTTAATTAAATAAAGATATGATTTCAGATTTTGTAAGATTAGATAAGATTGTTATAAGACTAGATAAGATTGTGATAAGATTAGATAAGATTTGAATAAGATTAGATAAGATTTAGATAGGATTAGATAAGATTAGGATAAGATATGATAAGATAATAATAACTAGAAAATGACTTAAAGTATACAATAATTGTATTTCTTGCCCTAAACTCTATAAAAAGGGGGCCATTATCTTCATTTTCCACACACACAACACAAATCCCGCCTAAAACACCCCCACCCACACTCACCTTACTTTCAACATCCAAAACACTCCATATTTATAAAATATCTTCCACCCACATATGTATATATATAAACACTTCTTTTTACATACATATATACCTATTATTCTTCCATATAGCCCTTTATATACCCTCTTTTTCCCTAAAAATATTTGAAGGTAGAATTATTACCTTTCTCATAAGTAGTTTAGGCAACATGATTTTAGATTATTTTCATAAACAAGGCTTTAACTTGGATTTACCAAATAATGGTAAAAATACCAAGTAATTGCCTATGTTCATATTTTAAGATTTTATGCCTCATATTATTTGCTATACATGTCAATATCATGATAATTATTTTCATTCTATTATGCTTTCATAAAAGTACATGCATGAACATGATATATTTTATTTATGCTCTTTATGATCTATGTGTTATGAGAAAGTTATTTCTCAATTATGTGTTGGGCCCGAAATATTGTGGCATGGATGTGGCTGAGTTCCACCGGGACATTCTATTGGAGATGCCGGTATTAATTGTTCCAGCCCTCCGTCTCCTAATTCCTCCTCATATGGATGGAGTGTTCCATGTTAGAGTGGGTCGTAGGTTTCGGCGTATACCCGGGTTTTGACCACTGGTGTGACTCTGTTGGGATTTGTGGAATCGTGGAGTGACTCGATTGGATTATTGATTGTTTGATCGTGGTGGGAGTTATAAGGAATTACATCACTATATGTGATGAACAGGGAGTATTATGTGATTTTTAAGTGTTTATGTGCAACTTTCACATAGCTGCACCTTATGTGATTGAGTAATAGTTAACCGTCGCATTGATTCTTCTTTATATGACTATTTTAGAAAGAAATGAGATAGTGGATCAAAGTGGCGCAACTGCACCGTTTGAAAGCCGTTTGCACAATAAAGTTACTTTTGTATTCCTTTTTGAAAATTGTAACTCCTATATGTTGTACAAATTTTATGTGAAAATTATTATTTATTTTTAATAAAATAAAAGGGTATTTTTCTGGGTCATGACATGTTCGCTAAAAAATTGTTGCAGCGTATCAATTCTCCTGCTGTGCTAATATACTATAACAACATTGGAGGGCACAGCAGCGAGAAGGTAATAAAGTTTGAGAATTCACAAAATTGGGCTAATGTATCTCACTGAATATGTAATCAAATTTCTTTTCCCTTATTTGTTTGTTTGTTTGTTTGTTTTATTTTTTATTCTTCTCAACTTTGCTTTTCTCAAGGGTATTAGTTCAACAAATTTGGAGAGCAACACTTCCCAACTCTCATCAGTAAATCACATACAAGACTTCAGATTCTTATTTAAAACTCTATGAGATTAGCATTAATTATCTACCTTCTTCGCCTTAGCTGCAGTATATCTTTTGACTTTCTTTTTTTTTTTTTATAGGAATCTCTAGCACTGAAATATGTATATTGAAGACCATATAGAACCATTCCCTTGTATTGTCATTGGGAGTGGCAAGGATAGTCTCAAAGTCAAAAGCACTTCATTGGTGGTCCACAAGCTGGCAAGTGGCGCTCAACCTGCTATATCTTCCTCCTTTGGAAAGTCTATGCATCTCTCCCAATGGTCAGAAGAGGTTGTCAAGGACGTAATGGATCCACTTTTTGGTCCTTCACCTCATTCGAGAGTCATTCTTTTAAAATCCTCACTCCATGATGTCAAAGCTATCAGCACAGAGTTTTCATTTCCAAACCATCATCTTAGCGTCGACGGAGGCTCTTGGAGGATTCCACCATCTAGGTTTGGTGAGGTATCTTTTCATGCTAGTTATTGGGAGTGGACAGAGTATGTGCTAGCCTGCCACGAGGATGTCCTTCTTCGTGCCAAGATCCGTGTAGCCGTTCATGCTTTGCTTTTCACATACGTCTGCCACAAGCCCGTCCTTCAGGCCTTCCTTGAGATGTGGTGCCCTTCTATGAACACTCTGCACACCGCAATCGGAAAGCTGTCTATTTCTTTGTGGGATCTTCACGGATTGAGTGGTTTACCTATATGTGGAGATTTTTACGACGAGGTTATCTCATCTGCTAGAGAGATGCTTGGCGATGCTACACGTTGTCCTTCTCTACCCCGGAGTTGCAAGTACTTATTCTTGGCATATCACAAGCTTCCTAAGAATGCCAGCGGTGTTCTTACCTCTGACTGGATCAACTTTTGGTTTAAAGGACCCACCAAGTATCAAGAACCTCCTTTGAGATCATCTAGGAAGAGGCGGACCCCGTCTCAGGATACTCACAACCCTTCTGGAGTTGTTGATGCATCTTCTTTGCCTTATGTTGAAAAATTCGATGAGTCTTTTGCCATGCTGGAGATTGAGAAAGATGCCCAAGAAGAGACTTACCTAGCTGCTTTTCTTTCATGTTGTCTTTGCAGTTTTGTTCTACTGCATCATAAAGTGAATTGAATTCACCCCACCGTCTTTAAAGTTTCTAGTAGAATGGCATGCGGCGATCGCTTTTCTCTTGCCATACCTGTCCTAGCAAGCATCTATCGCGGTTGAGGAACATATCTGCTTCAACAAATCTAGGCAAGTCCACAACCATCTTTCCTATCCATTTTATTTATGGTTAGACTGGGCACTATCTTGGCAAACATTTTACTACTGAGATCGATGTAAAAGAAGCTCAGATGGTGTGGTATGCGGGAGAAAATATGGCTAAGTATTTTGACCTCACTGAAGTGCGAGACTTGTTCCATAACATCGATCCTGCCACACTTCACAATCTTCATTGGTATCAATCAAAGCGGTCAATAGTGTTAGACGATGCACGCACATCCGATACTTTTTGAGATATTTTTATGGCCCTACGATCTAGTTACTTGACCCTGAGGCGCGGAGCCAAACATGTTGTCAAGGCTTATAGTCCTCATCATTTTAGTCGGCAATTTGGCTTTTGTCAACATATCCCCGGTATTCTGGAAGGGAATTTTATCATGCGACTTGAGCAAACTCTTTGAACTTTGGCAATCTCGTACTTTATTAAACACGTTTTCGAGGCTTATTACGCCAGGAGACACTTCTTCTCTTCCCTTAGCCACAAAAAAATACACCGAGTGGTGGGATGGGTCGAAAAGCTTCCTTAGCAAAAAGTAGTAAGATCGTTGTCAAGGTTAATTGGAAAGATGCAAGGCCTAGCTTGAGAAAACATAATGGTTGAACTTCAAAGCCAGCAAAGCTAAACAAAGAACGGAATATTACTCTAAAAGATCTATCCTCAACTCGAAGGGCTTCAATGAATGGTTCTAGAGATGACTACATGGCATTAATTCCTCATAATCCTACTGCTCCGACGAAAGGAAAAGAAAAACTCTTGGAGGGCAATGATTTTGTAGAGCCTACTAAAACAACTTCCAAGAGGCGATTGGTTCTTCTCAAGGATTCAACTCATGGGTGTTCTTTGATGGAAGCCCCTATTGAGGGAAACGAAGTAATTTCAGCCCTTTGTTGCTCGAATGAGAATTCTGGCAGTCAATGCCAACTTATGAAGAAACCAAAGGTGTTTGACTTAGACAATATCAATATTACCTTAGACATCTTTGCAGATATTCCGAGTTCTTCATTGCTTATAGCTAAACTGGCTTTATACGTAAACTTACAAAAATTTACCTATCTCTCATTCTTCTTCTCCTTCATTTTTTTTAACCCTTTTTTTTTGGTTTATTTAATTATTTTGCAGCTTGCCGAGCTTGAGGAAGGAGCCCTTGGCACTTGTGAAGAAAGCATTGGCTCGGTGAATGAGATTAATCCTTTTGATTTGCCTGAAGTAAGCACTTCTTGCTCTAATGAAAATGACTTGCAAGCTATCCCCATAAATAAGGAGTGTGAGGGTCCTAAGAAACAAATACAGGCGACACCACCTGTACTTAAGGTAGATAAGGTGTTTAATGAAGCCGATATCTTTAAGAAGCCTAAAAAAACATTCCAACCACCCTCTTGGCCTATTCCAGCGCCTGCAGTATCTGAATTTTGCCCCCGAGTCATCAAGAGTGAAGCCGAGCGAGTCCTCCTTGAATTTTATTGGAATAGAATTTGCTAAAAGGTCATGAAAACTCCACTTGAGGAAATTCCCTATATAAGGCTTGTTGTACACAACCTAGTCAATCAAATGAAGGACCTCATGGATGACGCATCATCATTAGAGAGCCATCTGGATCAATTTTTTGAGGATGCTTCCAAATATCCCAAAGTTAAGCTAGCTTCTACTCAGAGAGAGGCTCAGGAGATACATGAGAAATCTCTTTTACTTGCACAACAATATCTTGATGAATCAGAGGTAGAAAAACACAAAATGGCTAAGGAGGTGGATGACTTGAAGATTCAACTTCTGCAAATTACCAAGCAACAAGAAGAGTTGAAGAAGCAACTCGTGGATCTAGGCAAAATGGAAGAAGCAATAAGTTCATCTCTTCGCAAAGCTGAATAGGACTTATCTGGGATTGAAAGAGATGTAGCTACTCGGCGAGAGACTATCTTGGAGCTCGAGAACACCCCTTGTATGTCTACTAAAGAAGTCAAGGCTTTGACGAGGATGAAGGCTCTACTTGAATAGTCTCGCAAGGACTTGCCATCTTTTAACCTGTTTTCGTGAACACTTTGACTTAGCTATGCATTTTTTTTTTGATGTTTTCTTTCATCTTGTAAATGAAATATTCAAAATGCAATAAAAGTCGAGTTTTCTTTTGTTCTCATCACTGCAATCTATATGCCTCTTTTTTATTTTTTTTTCATAGCTCAACATAAGCATTTAATGAGATATTATCGAACTGAGGAAATAAATCGTTAAATCACTTATAAACTTATCGCCTCAGATTGACTAGGATATCATTAAGAACAAACAATATTTATTGAAAACATATGACTGAACTTGGACTAATTACCAAGCTGCCTACGTACCCTATCAAGGGATCAAGTCATTACATAGTTCAATTGTTTATTCTTTTTTGGTTGGGGGGGTGGCGTTCACAGTTTATACTCATGTGGGCCAGGAATCTATTGCTTAGCCACCTCAGACTAGGTGGAGTATTTTATATTTAACCACATGTAATACCTTCAGTGGAGTATGTTAGCAATTTAACCACATGCATTACCATTGGTTGGTACCGTGCACAGTTTATACTCATGCAAGTCAAGAGTGACGTAGTTTAGGCTCATGCATCAGGAGCTATATGCTGCTTTAGGGGTAATATCTTTTCAAAAATTTTCCGTTAATGGGGCCAATACACAACCTGTCTTTATCAACTAGCTTGTAAGCACCACTTGTGTACACCTCTTTGACCACGTGAGGACCATCCCACTTTAACATAAATTTATTTCCCATTCTCTGTGTGATGGTGATGGGTCTTCTTACTACCAGGACCAAGTCGCTTACTTGAAATGTTCTCGAACAGACCTTTTTGTTAAATGCCCTGGTCATGCGAGCTTGGTAGCATTCAAGATGTTGTTGTGCATCAAGTCTTTTCTCATCTAGCGCCTCCAACTCCTCGAGTCTGAGATGAGCATTGTCCTCAGCAATGAGTCCTTCTTGAATGACTATGCGGAGTGAAGGTATTTGACTTTCGAGAGGGATCACAGCCTCAACGCCATATACCTGAGAATAGGGAGTGGCCTGGGTGGCAGTTCGATGTGTTGTCCGATATGCCCATAAAGCTTCCCCAACTTTCTCATGCCAATCTTTCTTCAAAAGATTGCACAAAGTTTTGTTGAACGCTTCAGCCAAGCCATTTGCAGTAGCATTATACATGGAGGAATTGTGTTGCTTGAACCCAAACTGAAGATATAGCTTATCCATCAACTTATTGTAGAAGGGCCTTCCGTTGTCGGTGATGATGTACCGAGGCACTCCATACCTGAAAATTAAATTATAACTGATGAACTCAACTACAGTTTCCTTCTTCACTTCTTTCAATGGGATTGCCTCAGCCTATTTAGAAAAGTAATCTGTAGCTACCAATATATAAGCGTGCCCGCCAAAAGATTTAGGAGTTATTGGCCCCACCACATCAAGACCCCATGCATCAAATGGCCATGAAGGCACTGTAGGGTGTAGGGGTTCTGGAGGTTGGTGTGTGAGGTTAGCATGTATCTGACAAGCCTCACATCTCTTTGTGAAGTCCAAACAATCTTGACCATCGTGGGCTGATAATAGCCCATCCTTTTGATTCGAAAGTGGAGTTTCGGACCTGATTGATGAGCTCCTTACACTCCAGAATGTGCTTCGGTCATAGCTTCAGCTGCTTCTTCATCACCTAAGCAGTGTTGGTACTTGCCTTCAAATGATCGTCGATACAATATATCTTTGTATATGATAAAGCAAGACGATCTCCGCCACACCTCTGTTTTATGGCGCGGGTTCTGTGGCAGCTTTCTGTGCTTCAAGTACTCAATCAACGGTGTTCTCCAGTCATCATCTTCACATACCGCGACTGATGTGGCCATTGATTCTTCATGATTTGGCTTATCTAATGACGACAACACCTATCTGTCACATATCGGCACATTTGTTGTTTCTCCTTCTGACAGTGCCAGAATAGTAGTTAGATTGGCTAGCGTATCGGCTATTCTATTTTCTTTTCTTGGGATGTGACTTAGGATAATATTTTCAAATTTTTTGACCAAGCTTGAGGCTTGTCGTAAATAAGGAATGAGATCTTCCTTTTTGACTTCATATTCATTCAAAAGCTAATTGATAATCAGTTTTGAATCACTATAGACCTCAAGATCAGTAATTTCCATTTCTACAGCCATCTGGAGCCCAATTATCAACGCTTGGTACTCAACAACATTATTGGAACACAACTCGCCCAGTACAAATAAATATGTCAACACTAGCTTTTCTGGGGAGACAAAACGACCCCTACTCCAACTCCATCAACTCTAGCTGCTCCATCAAAAAACATCATCCATGCTAGTAAGATTTTGATAAAGAGTGCGTCTTCATCAGGAAGAGAGTCAGATAGTTCCCACTCTGCTGGAATTGGATGGTCTGCAAGAAAATTGGCAAGTGCCTGCCTTTTAACGGCCTTTTGTGGTACGTATGTGATGTCATATTGGTTAAATATGATAGACCACCTAGCTAGTCTCCCTGAGAATACCGATTTTGACATCACAAATTTGACGTGATCTGCACGAGCGATGAGGATATGCTTCAAAGTAATGTTTTAACTTTTTAATCGCGTAAAACAAAGCCAAACATATCTTCTCAGTTGGGGAGTATTTCATCTCATTCTCCGTCAACCGGCGGCTCAGATAATACAAGGCCATTTCTTTTCCTTTTTTATTTTCTTGAGCCATCAGAGCACCAATTGAGCTTTCTTGAGCAACAATATATAATATGAGCGATTTTCCCAATGTCGGAGCTCCCAAGACTCGTGGGTTTGCCAAGTGTTTTTTATACTTTCAAAGGTATTTTGGCACCCTTTATCCAACACAAACGGGGCATCTTTCTTCATCAGATGGCTAAATGGCTGACATCGTCCAACGAGATTTGATATGAACCTTCTAATAAACGTGAGATTACCTTGTAAACTTCATAGTTCCTTAAGATTCTCGGTGCAGGCATTTTTTTAATTACATCTATCATGGCCGGATCAACTTCAGTCCCGCAATGGCGTACTATAAAACCAAGGAATTTGCCCGAGGTGACACCAAAAGCACATTTGAGCGGGTTCATCTTCAAACCGTATTTTTTTAGCCGATCAAAAACCACCTGGAGATCTGCTAGGTGATTACTTCTCCTTTTATTTTAATGACAAGATCATCCACATAACACTCCGCCTTATCGTGAAGTATGTCATCAAAAATATTTTGCATGGCGCGTTGGTAGGTGGCACCTGCGTTCTTTAGTCCGAAAGGCATAATTGTATAATAATAAATGCCATTTGGAGTGGGAAATGTCGTGCATTCTTCATCTTCTGGTGCCATTCTGATCTGATTATATCCCGATGATTCATCCATGAAAGACAAAGCTTCATGCCCCATGGTAGCATCAACCATGAGCTCAACATATATACGTATTTGGCCGTTCTTCTTCTTGACAGGCACTATGTTGGAGATCCAAGTTGGGTATTGACCTCTCTGATGAACCCAACATCAATAAGTTTGTTAATCTCAATCTTGATAAGAGGGACTAGTTTCGAATGAAGTATCCGTTGTGATTGCTTTACTGGCCTTGCTCCGTGCTTTATCCCAAGGTGATGAACTGCAACCTTTGGGTCCAATCCAGGCATTTCTTTGTATGTCCAAGCAAAAATGTCCCGATATTCAGCTAAGAGCTCAATATATCGGCCTTTTTCCTCAAAACTTAGACGTGCACTGACGAATATAGGTCGTGGTTCTTCTACCATCCTTAGATTTATTTCTTCCAACTCATCCACAGTTACTTGTCCACCATCTTCAAGCTGTAGAGGGGCTTCTTGGATGTCATCTTTAGAAACTTCAGAGGCCGAATCCTCGTCAATTGAGATGCGGTTGCATGTTTGCACTCCTTCGGTCATATCGTCATCGTCAGATTGCGCACTTGGATCATAGTCGTTAGAGATTTTGGACATCTTGTGTGCAACGATCCATCTCAATATTCCATTTATGTTTATAACTGGAAATACTTCCAGTTACCAACCCAAGCTACTTGCTGTCTGCACGAAACCAGCACTGACCAACTTCTTCAACTCCCTTATAGCTTGATGGGAAGTCTTTGCCTTTGGCTCATCCACAACACTCGCATAACAAGAGTTGACGATGATCTCTACTTCATTACCACCTTGAGTATCTCTATCTGACAGATGAGAATAACTAATGGTACGTTGCTTTACACTCATTGTCCCATTCATAGAAATGAACAATAATGAGGATTTACTTTCGCATGTTTGAGATAAATGAATGATTTGATTTTCTTTTTCTGTCTCAGGTATATGGTCACCATCCTCATGGCTTGGCTCCACTTGATGCTACGGATTGCCATTCCCAAGTCGGTCAAAAATCGAAGGACGACTGCTACCAATCCTGTCATGTATAGACGATTTTTGTTTGGCAAAACCAAGTTTGTTAAATACAGAAGTGTGAGTATTTGGAGTGCCAAGCCGATCAAGTGCTGAGATGCGTTGACAGTCTTTCCTCTTCCCTTTCCTGCTTTCGTCTTTTGTTGTCGCAATATGCTGGACATTGGCATACTTATCTTTCTTGGAAACTCGTATCCTAACTAGTTCTTCTGCCATATATCCCAAGCCGGTTTTTGGTTGATCAACATCAAACCCTTATCTTCTGAGTTTATGTTATGCCTTGCTGAGTCCATGGATCCTCTCACCAGTCAACTCAGGCTGTAGGCTTCCCAATCTGGATGGGTTTGAGAAATCATAACCAGACTTTTGCAACAATGCATAAGCTTTAGGATTAAATGCCCCCTGGAGATTTCCTTGTGAACTTCCTATAGAAGAAGAAGGCGATGTCGGGTTTAATCTAGTAATAGGCAAAGTCAATTCTGACTTCAAAATTTGGCAGTCTATGGGACTGTTTGAGCTTTCTTTTCTTTTATCAATTATTTGAAGGTGTGGTGCGATTTTTCCTTTCCTGTGACCTGATATTTTGTGGTTGTTTTCCTGCATGAGTTTTCAACCGCATTTTTGGCCATTCGTTGTACCTTTTCCTGATTCACTTCACCCTAAATCCCTGTCCTATCACTTCACAATATGGATGCGAGTAGTTTTCAAGTAATTTTATGAATTTATCATGGGATCAAGCGATGCTCAAAGCTCTAGGCTAAATTGGTTTCTATGCAAGTTCTTAACTATATTTTAGGTGGTCAGTAACACCTTCTATAGATGTCTCAGAAAGAGATTGAGGAAGCCCAAGGGGTGTAAGGCTCCTGGAGGAGCAGCTCAACAAGTATCATCTTAAATTCGAGACTAGGGAGTTAGAGTTGGAAGCTGAGATCAAGAGGCTCTAGGAAAGGCTTCTCGAGGAAAAAGTCCTCTTCGGGTGCAAAGGCAGGAAAGAGGCCAATTCGGAGACCAAGGTTGAGCACCTCAAGGAACTACTCGGCATCAAGAAAAGGGTCGTAAAACTGTTTATTCGAGGGCCGGTCTTCTAGCACAGCACCTTGCTATGGGGAGCGAATGATGTATAGGTAGGCTTCAATAAGGCCTTCAGCCAATTGAAGGCCCCAGGAGCATTACCCTCGAACTTGTCCATGGAGGGGTTACGCCTTGACCTGACTAAAACCGGCAAGTCAGATACGAGTGATGCCACTATGCCTGAATATGAGAACATGGAGTTCTAGAGTGTTCTCTCGATCATGGAGAGGCAAGGGTGAAACGAAGAAAATAGGCAAAAGGGGCTGCCTTTGGAGCCAGACGTGGAGTCCGAATGACTTGCTCGTGATAGGGGCATGGGAGTCCAACCCAGAGCAAACGAGAGGTGCACAACTAGGCACTGGGCCCCCCACAGAGGGGGCTAGCAAGGGAGTTTGTCAAAATCCCTAGAGTAGGTGGGGCTGCTCAATGATGGTGGAGGTTGTGCATGGATCCGGAGCCGAAAGACACAATGCTTCTTTGGTCGAGGAGTGCTAGGCTCGAGGAGCTGCTACTCTACCGTAGTATAAGTTGTAAACTCTTATGCACATTTATTTTTGAATGATGTAAGCCCGATAAGGGCATTCCAAAAAAAGTGTAACCCTCTTTCTGATGTAATGAAACTTCTTTTTGATCGAGCATATGCTTGTCTCCATTCAATGTTATTCATATTAATGTTTTTTCTTTTTGTGACTTAAACCGTTATTCGAAAAGTGTTAGAAGCATTCAAAAAATTAACAAACGCATGTGAATCCGACGATAACTAAATAAGATTTGCAACAAAAGATCGATCAAAGAATTGGAATAGGACTTCATTCATTAAAACTTTATTGAAAGATGAAAGTTTACAGTAAAACATTCATGTTTCCTTTTTAAAGCTCCTGCTCGAAGCCCAACCTTGGCGAATCTTTTTAAACATAGGACTTTTTCAAGTTCATGGCATTCCACGAGTAGGGGAGCACTTTCCCTAAAATGTCCTCTAGGAGATGGGCGTTGTTCTTGCAAATCTTTATCACCCTGAACGGGCCATCCCCCTTGGGATCAAGCTTTTCTACAAGGTGGGAGACTTCCAACTTCTTGACAACAAAGTCTCCGATCTGGAATGCTTGAGGACGGATATGACGATGGTAGGTACTGGCAGTGGATGCCTAGAAATTTTCCATTGTCTTTGAGGAAACTCTTCTCCTCTTATCGGTGAAATCAAGCTCGAAGAGTCGAGCGGTGACATTGGCAACTTCGTCAAAATGAGCAACCCAGGTAGACGGGTGCAACACTTCGGCGGGTTTGACAGCATCGGATCCATAGACCAAAGTGTAGGGGGTATCACCCCTTGCGGTTCGTGGAGTGGTCCGATAAGCCCAGAGCATGCCAGGGAGCTCATCGACCTTGTTACTCTAAGCATCGATCAAGACAGTCTTAAGTCCATGGAGAATGGTACAGTTGGTAACTTCTACTTATCCATTTGCCTATAGGTTGCCAACCGATGTGAACCTCTGCTCAATCTTGAGGCTCGTACTATGACGACCCCGAAATCCCTTTATTATTATTATTAGTTTTATGGCTATTATTAGATTAATACTATCATTAGTGGCTACATACATGCGTACATTTTTAATTACAACGTATAAGGTACATTACATAAGGGTACATCAACAAAAGAGAGTCTCGACTTGCTAGTTTACTATTGATACATAGCAAAAGCAAAAACCCAAAATAGGTATGCAGCGGAAAATCCTACATCCTTCTTCCTAGTAAAATGCTTCAAAAGGTTCCTCCTCCTCACCATCATAAAAGCTATCTTCGGAAGCATCTAAAATATTATATAACATGAAATCAACATACGTTGAGTAGAAACACTTCTTTATACACATAAGGTGCTCGGGTGTCAAGTGCACATTAGTTACAAATAGCACACATATAATTTCACACTTTCTACCTTTCGTCACCTGACAGTGACCCTTATAACTACCCGGGCCGAAATAACAACCAGCACATTTCTCCTGCCAGCCTTATCCTCCAATGGTCGTATCCCGGGCATACGCCTTAGTATTGTTCTACGACCCTCTCTCTTGAGTAGATCCCTCCGTCTACCCAAGGGGGGATTAGGAGATGGAAGGATGGTGAACTCTCCCGGCTACTCAATAGTATGTCCCGGTGGAACACCCCCCAGACCATTCCAGCACATATGGGCCCATTCACACAATTGCAATTTGTTCACATATGCACATCATCATAGTTTAGCAAAATAAGCTCCACACATATAAATGAAAGCTTTATGTTTGCTTATTAAGCATACTTACATAGAAATGGTAAATATATATATATATATGTAAATAGATAAAATATGAATATAAATATATAAATATATAAACATAACTAGTGTAAATATATAAATATAAAGATAAAAAAAAATAACTAATATAAATATATAAAATATATAAAATGTGATATAGATAAGTATATATATAAAGATGATAGAAAAATATATAAACTATATAAAGTGTGATATAGATATAAGATGATTAAAATTATCTACATATATATATAAACTAATAAAATGAATATAAGTATATATATACTTATACGTACCATATATATATATATATATATAGATTAAAGTAGTCTTACTAAGTATTACTAAGTATATAATTAGTCTATAATAAGTAGACATATATATATACGTACATAACTATATATATATAGATATATACCTAATATAATATGAATTAGCTAAATGAATAGATAACAATACTTTAAATATTTATATCTATATATATACGTACATAGATATATATATATATCTATAATCATCAAAATAGGCATAAAACTATACAATAAAGTATAATAAATAGAGATATGGAGCTTTCTTCACAATTACTTTCAAGGCAACATAGGATATTCCCCTACTAGCTCATTTAAAGAATCATGGTCTCATACTACCTCATATAAAGCATAGAACTCACATAATAATCCAAATAAAACATAAGAATGCCATATTATTGTAAAAAGGCACAATAATCACATAGTTTTCCAAGAAAGCATAGTAAGCACATAGAACTCCAAATAAGCATACTAGTCACATAAGATCTTCAAGATCATGCTCATAATTCTATCCATCCTTCAACTTCCTCCCAACAAGAGTTAAACATGATAAAATTAACTATAAAGTAACATGAAGATAGCAACATAACTAAAACCCTCAACTTGGAGGCATGTTTGGCAAAAGCTCTCACTCTAGGTCATTTAAGCTTGTTCTTTTACATTGCTTGGGCACAAGAGTATGGAAGCTTGCCTAATCTCCTCAAGAAGAAGAAGAAAAACCCTCTACTTAAGGTATAAAGAAGAGTTCCTACCTTAGTCCTTTGAAGTGGTGTATTGATTTGGAGAAAGTGAAGTGTTTTGAGGAAAAAATGAAAGAGAGTGTAAGAGCAAGAGAGAGTGCACGGTTTTGGGCTGGAAATGGCTGAAAAAATGAGGATTGTGGTGTATATGGTCTTGTGTAATTATTTTCTAAGTATTAGACACAAATATCCAATTATTAAATTCAACTAAATACCTCTTCCATACATTATACATGGTTATATATGCCTACACCTATTTTTACTAAATACCATGTATATGTATGTGGGTATGTGTGTGTGTGTATGTAGCCATGTACATCACCACTAATATATAGTTATTTATGTATATGAGGTTCAAGAGTATGTATTAGTAAAGATATTTTGATAAAATATAAAATAAAATCAACTAAAATCAAACAAAAACCTATATAATCTGAAACTCTTATTTATTAAGTATTTTATTGCTTATTTCTCAGCAAAAAACGAAATTTGGGGTTGGAGAGGTGAAAAGACCAAAATACCCCTTGTTTTGCCAATTTTTCGAAAATCCCCCAAAAATAGAAATAAAATTCTAAAAATTCGAAAATTAATTTTTATAAGTCAAATAAAATCTAAAATATTTATTTATATTATTATTTTCGTTCTTTGATAATAATTAAGCATTTTAAAAATTATATTTCAAATAAAGAACTTAAAGACAATGTTTTTCGAAAATTACTAAAAATTCTTGGGAAAATAGGTAAAAGGTGAAAATAATATATTAAATAATTTTGGGAGTTTAAAAAGATTAAATGCATGAAATTTTAAGAATATTTGGAATTTATAATATTTTATCAATATTTATGTAGTAATATGTTCATTTGTTCGCAAATAAAAATCATATTTTGAAAGAATAATCTCTAGAAAACAATAACTCACAAAATAATCATATAAAACTTGTATAATATAAAATAGTTAAATAAAGGATTTACCGGGTCGTTACACGTACA